>JAKSZT010054478.1:6488084-6504425 GCA_026826555.1 Tolypeutes matacus
GATATGGGGGAATGTGGGCTAATGCAGGGTATCTATTGCTACATCTGATTTTTCAAGAGAAGGCAAAATCTAGACATTTATGATGAGCTTCTGATTTTTTTCATGTTGTAAACTAATTTTAATCTTTTAAAATTAAGTGAGGGCCAAACAAAACACATATGCTGATAGACCACAGCCCAGAGAACATTGGTTTGTGATTTCTACTCTGAAACTTCAGAATGTTCTGGGATTTCTGATGCACTGACAGTGATTCTGCTGGGACTGTTAGGCAATCAAAGAAGTCAACAGTGGGCAAGCCATTGTCACCCCCAACCATAAGCCAATTCCATCTGGATGGCCCACTCCGTAGGCATCCCACTAGCAGAGGCCCAAAGAGCAGGCAGAAGCTCTGAACAGTGGGGAAGGAGTGGGAGGAGTAGATGGGCTTCTGACTCCTGGCTGGGTGGGTTATGCGATTCTTGTGTAACTTGAACCCTCATGAAAAATGCATCTTTTTTGAATCATCTCATTATTTTCATCCCTGGTGCTAGAGGCACAAAGACCAGATAATCCATTTAGTGGACAGAAGATGGCCTCGCTAGATCTATTTAAAGAGGAGCCTACATTGCTGCTTGCACCAGACAGGGAATTTACGACAAGACTGGACAGGGCCCTGGGGAGGAGGCCCCAGGTGCTGAGTCAGCCCCTTGTAGATGTGATGTCCCTCTCCCCACCCTTCACGTCAACATGGGCCCCCTTGCCATCTCCTTTACCCACAGTCCTTTCTCTCAAACTAGGAAAATGGACACAAAGCTCAGAACATCCCAGGTTGAATTCCTCCCTCTACCACTTGCTGGCTGTGTGATGTGAAGCAAGTGTCAGCTTTGGAATCTAGCTTCCTCATCTTTAAAACATGACTGACACGTGTTGATATTGTGTGCCCCTTGATATGATACGAGGAGAACAATGCTTCATCTCTATGGTCTTCCTCCCCAAAATCCATATCTCCAGTTCCATCATGAGAAAACATCAGACAAGCTCAAACTGAGGAACATTCTACAAAATACCTGACCAGTCCTCTTCCAAAATGTCACGATCAAGAAAAACAAGGAAAGACAGAGGAACTGTCACTGGTTGGGGAAGACCAAGGAGACATGACAGCTCAAT
This sequence comes from Tolypeutes matacus, assembly GCA_026826555.1. NCBI lineage: Eukaryota > Metazoa > Chordata > Mammalia > Cingulata > Chlamyphoridae > Tolypeutes > Tolypeutes matacus. The sequence continues at coordinate 6,489,231 of JAKSZT010054478.1, forward strand.
GCAAGGTGGGATCCTGAATGGATCTTGGAACTGAAAAAGGACATGACTGGAACTAGGGAGGGCCAAATAAAGTTAGTAGTTCACTTTAAGAACCATGGAACTGATAGCGCTTCCTCTCCCCTTCCTCTTATTCCTGAACAATTCAGTCCTAAAGCTGAGATGGAGCAGAGCAAGTGGGTACCCCCAGTGGGAGGGGAAACTGGTATCCACACGGGAGGGGAGCCTGGGCAGGCCGGGTGGGGCAAGGAGAGCACACTTGCAAGGGGAGGCCAGGGAAGTCAGAGCCTGAGAGGCAGCAAGAGTGTCCATGCAGGAAACAGCCTGGAAGGGGAATTGGACCAAGCAGGGAGGGGAAGGCATCTTGTTGGAGAAAAGAATTATAAGTTTGGAAAAAGCTAGAACGAACCCTGCAGTGTCAGAATGGAATTGGACAGAACAGCATGAACTCATGGATTTCCACATATAAACAGGCACATCTCGTTTTATTGTGCTCTGCAGATACAGTGTTTTTCACAAATTGAAGATTTGTGGCAACACTGCATCAAGCAAGTCTATCGGCACCATTTTTTCAACAGCAAGTTCTCACTTTGTGGCTCTGTGTCACATTTTAATTAAGGTATGTATAAATTTTTTTAGATGCAATGCTATTGCATGCTTAATAGACTACAGTATAGTGTAAACATAACTTTTATATGTGTTGGGAAACCACAAACTTCGTGTGACTCACTTTATTGCAATATTCACTTTATTGCAGTGTTCTAGAACCAAACCTGCAGTATCTCTGAGGTAGGTCTATACATAGACATAAAAATAAACAGAGAGAGACACAGGACTCACTTGTCTCCCAGAAAAATAGCTAGAGGACAGGCAGAAATGGTCTGGAAAAAACATTCTAGCATTTAGGGCACCAGGGAAAGGCTGGACACCACCCAGAAGAGAGAGGGCAAAGGAAAAGAATCTTGATGGGAACACTCTATAAGTAAAAGCTGCAGCTGCCAGTACCCATCCCCCCACCCTCGGGCAGACAGCTTTGAATTCTCCGGTCTCTGGCCAGTAGCTACAAACAGAAGGGACCACAGGGGTCCACCTCCCCAGGAAAGGGGAGAGAGAGGGATGCAGTCTAAGGCTGAGTTAGCTTTTGGCCAACAAATTTGATCTGCTGTGTCCCATGAGCCCTTCCAGGCCAGGATGCTGTGCTGTGCCATTGCTTGCCCTGGGAGCTGGCAGGGGATGAAAAAGATCCAACCCAATCAATTTCCCACCCTGCTGACGAGGACTGGTTATTGAAGATGCAGAGGAGAGTGGAAATATTACCCAGCCAGGAAAAGGGAGGGAGCTGCCGGAAAAGGCTGAAGAAGAGCCTCTGAGAAAATTTGATTTGCAAAGCTCTGAAAAGCCTTGAGGCAGGATCCTCTGTCACATTGTTCTGGGCCCAAGTTGCAGCGAACACTTACCAACCAGGGTTTGAACTGAGAGGGCTGCCAAAGACTGCCCTCTGCTGTTGGCCCAAGGAAGTGCATGTGAAGAAATTAAAAGTAAATAATTAAGACAGGCTTTTTCTGGCCTTTACAGCCTCCCTCCCAAGGCCCTTGACAGCATGTCTGCAACCCATTACTGTGTCCATGGCCCAGATTTTTTTTTTTTTTTTTTTTTAACCAGGAGGTCCCCGGGATCGAACCCAGGTCCCTCCATATGGGAGATGGACGCCCAACCAGTTGAGCCACATCCGATCCCCATGGCCCGGATTTTAGCAATTAAGCAGGGATAATCCTAAAGTGCTAGAACAGATTGAAACAAGAATCAAAGAGCAATAATAACGCAGCCTCCCCCCACTAAATCCCTATCCAGGAGAGAGAAAACGAGCTTCAGAGTAAACTCACTATCATAATCAGGTGCCAAGACATCAGCAAAACAATTACAAGCCATACTAAGAAAATGGAAGATATGGCCCAAGCAAAGGAATATATCAAAGCCCCAGATGAGACACAGGATTTGAGACAACTAATCAACAAGGTTCATACCAATCTCCTAAATCAAATCAATGACTTCAAAGACAATATGGCTAAAGAGATAAAGGAAACCAAGAGGACACTGGGGAAGCACAAAGAAGAATTTGAAAAACTGAAGAGAAAAATAACAGAGCTTATGGGAATGAAAGACACAATAGGTGAGGTAAAAAACACATTAGAGGAAGGGATGTGGCTCAAGTGGTAAGATCCCAGGTTCAGTTCCCAGTGCCTCCTAAAAACAAACAAACAAAAAAAAAAAAAACAAGCAAACAAATGAAAAAACCAAATCAGGGAAGTGGATGTAGCTCAGTGGTTGAGTGCCAGCTTCCCACATGAGAGGTCCTGGATTAAATCCCTGGCCCCAGTACCTAAAAAAAAAAACCCACCACATTAGAGGCATACAACAGCAGACTTGAAATGATAGCAGAAAGAGTAAGTGATACAGAAGACAAACAGCTGAAACTGAAGAGAGAAAAAAGAATGGAAAAAATTGAGTGGGGCTCAGGGAGTTGAATGATAACATGAAGCGCAACAACATATGTGTTATGGGAGTTCCAGAAGGTGAAGAGAAGGGAAAAGGGGCAAAAAGAATATTTAAGGAAATAATGGCTGAAAATTTCCCAACTCTCATGAAAAAAATGAACTTACATGTACAAGAAGTGCAGCATATCCCAATCAGAATAAATCTTAATAGACCTCCTCTAAGACACATACTACTCAGAATGTCAAATGCCAAAGGTAAAGAGAAAATGCTGAGAGCTGCAGGGAGAAGCAAATCATCCCATACAAGGGACGCCCAGTAAAACTTAGTGCAGATTTCTCATCAGAAACCTTGGAGACGAGAAGACAGTGCTATGATATAATTAGGTTACTAAAAGAGAGAAATTGCCAGCCCAGAATTCTTTATCCAGCAAAATTGTCCTTCAGATATGAAGATGAGTTAAAAATATTCACAACCAAACAGAAAGTAAAAGAGTTTGTAAAAAAGAACCCACCATTGCAGGAAGCATTAGAAGGAGCATTATAGCCCGAAAGAAAAACACAGGAGAAAGAGGCTTGGAGGAAAGTGTAAAGGGAAGACTATCAGAAAGGATAACTAAAAGAGTAAAAAGACAGACAGACATATGAAATTCAAAGAATAAAATGGAGGAAGTAAATAATGAATTTACAGTGATATTAATAATGAATGTGAACGGATTAAACTCCCCAATCAAAAGATACAGACTGACAGAATGGATTAAAAAACATGAGCCATCCATAGTCTGCCTACAAAAGACTCACCTTAGATCCAGGGATACAAACCGGCTGAGAGTGAAAGGTTGGAAAAAGATATTTCACACAAAGAGTAACCAAAAAGAAAAGTAGGTGTAGCTATACTAATGTGGGACAAAACAAACTTTTTTTTTTTTTTTTTTTGGCAAGGGAGTAAAGAAGTTATTAAGAAACAAGGGGAGCAGATATAGCTCAAGTGGTTGAACACCTTTTTCCCATGTACGAAGTCCCAGTTTCAATCCCCAGAACCTCCTAAAAATAACCAAAAACCCAGCTCTCATTGGGGAGGAGATGTAGCTCAGTGGATGAGCACCTACTTCCCATGTACGAATTCCTGCGTTCAATCCCCCAATCCCCTGGTTCAATCCCTGGTATCTTCTTAAAAAAAAAAAAAAAAAAAAAAAGAGAAAAAGTAAAAGTACACACCCAAGACATGGGTATAGGGATGTGCTAAGGGTAAAACATGCCTAAAACAGACTTTAAATTCAAAAAAGTTATAAAGTATGCAGAAGGCCATTATATATTTTTAAAAGGGACAATCCACCAGGAAGAAGTAATGGTCATAAATATCTATGCACCTATCCAAGGTGCCCCAAAATACATGAGGCAAACTCTGGCAAAACTGAAGAGAGAAGCAGACATCTCTACAATAATAGTTGGAGATTTCAACACAGCATTCACATCATTAGCTAGACTAACTAGGCAGATCAAGAAGGAAACAGAGAACTTGAACAATATGATAAATAAGCTACACCTAACAAACATATACAGAACATTGCAACCCAAATCAGTGGGTTATACAGTCTTCCCAAGTGCTTGTGGATCTTTCTCCAGGATAGACCACATGTTGGGTCACAAGGCGGGTCTCAATAAATATAAAAAGACCGAAATTATACAAAGCAGATCACAATGGAATGAAACAGGAAATCAATAGTAGACAAGAAAGAGCTAAATTCACAAATGTGTGGAGGCTGAACAACACACTCCTAAATAATCAGTGGGTCAAAGAAGAAATTGCAAGTGAAATCAGTAAATATATTGAGACAAATGAAAATGAGAACACAACTTATCAAAACTTATGGGTGGGAAATGGATGTGGCTCAAGAGGTTCGGCATCCATCTACCATATGGAGGGACCAGGGTTCGAAACTCGGGACCTCCCGGTAAAAAAACAAACAAAAAACTTATGGGATATAGCAAAGGCAGTCTTGAGAGGAAAATTTATAGCCCTGAATGCCTATATTTAAAAAAGAAGGAAGAGGTAAAATCAAAGATCTAACTGAACACCTGGAGGAACTAGAAAAAGAACTGCAAACCAATCCCAAAGAAAGCAGAAGGAAAGAAATAATAAAGATTAGAGCAGAAATAAATGAAATTGAGAACAATAAAACAATAGAGAAAAATCAACAAAACCAAAAGCTGGTTCTTTGAGAAGATCAACAAAATTGACAAACCCCAAGCTAGACTAACAAAGAAAAAAAAAGAGAGAAGATATAAGTGGATAAAATCAGAAATGAAAAAGGATCGTTACGAATGACCCCACAGAAATAAAAAGTATCATAAGAAGATATTATGAGAAACTGTATGCCAAAAAACTAGGCAACCTAGATGAAATGGAGAAATTCCTAGAAATGCACAACCTACATTGACTCTACAAGATATACAAGAACTCAACAAACCAATCACATTTAAAGAGATTGAATCCGTCATCAAAAATCTCCCAAAAAGAAAAGTCCACGACCAGAGGGATTCACAGATGAATTCTACCAAGCATTTTGAAAAGAATTAACACCAATTATGCTTAAACTCTTCCAAAAAATTTAAGAGGAGGGAAAACTACCCAATACATTTTATGAAGCCAATATCACCCTAATACCAAAGCCAGATAAAGATACTATAAGAAAATAAAAATACAGACCAATCTTTCTTATGAACATAAATGCAAAAACTCTCAACAAAATACTTGCAAATTGAATCCAACAGCATATTAAAAGAATTATACAACACAACCAAGTGGGATTTATTCGTGGTATACAAAGTTGGTTCAACACAAGAAAATCAATATAATAACCACATTAACAAATTGAGGGAAAAAACACATGATCATTTCAATCAATGCAGAAAAGACATTCGACAAAATCCAGCATCCTTTCTTGATAAAAATTCCTTGAAAGATAGGAATAGAAGGAAAGTTCCTCAATATTATAAAGGGCATATATGAAAAACCCACAGCCAACAGCTTACTCAATTGGGAAAGGTTGAAAGCTTTCCCTCTAAGATCAGGAACAAGAAAAGGATAACCCACTGTCACCACTGTTATTCAACATTGTACTAGGGAAGTGGATGTGGCTCGAGCGATTGAGCTGCCCACCACAAAGGAAGTCTGTGGTTCAATTCCAGATGCCTCCTAAAAAAGACAGCAAGCTGGCACAACGGGCAGGCATGGCAAGCTGATGCAACAAGATGATGCTACAAGAGACACAAGAGGAAAAACATAATGAGAGACACAACAAAACAGGGAGCAGAGATTCCCCGTGCCTCCTGAAGAAGACAAGCAAGACAGCGAGTTGATGCAACGAGCAGGCACAGCAAGCTGATGCAACAAGATGACGCAAGAAGAGACACAAGGGGAAGCGGCTGTGGCTCAATCAGTGGGGCTCCCGTTTACCATATGGGAGGCCCCGGGTTCGGTTCCCGGGGCCTCCTGGTGAGGGCAGGCCCGCCCGCGCGGCGTGGTTGGCTGACCCAGCGAGCACAAGCAGCAAGGGGGGGATGAATGAATAAATAAATAAAATCTTTAAAAAAAAAAAAAAAAAAGAAGAGACACAAGAAGAAAAAACATAATGAGAGACACAACAAAGCAGGGAATGGAAGTGGCTTAAGCAATTAGGCGCCTCCCTCTCACATCTGAGGTCCTGGGCTCAGTTCCTGGTACCTCCTAAAGAAACAAAAACAGACACAGCAAGTGCAAAAACAACAAGGGGGTGGGGAGAGATAAATAAATAAAATAAATCTTTAAAAAACAAACAAAGAAAAAAACATTCTACTAGAAGTTCTAGCTAGAGCATTTAGACAAGGAAAAAATAAAACAAAAGGGATCCAAGTAGAAAAAAAGGAAGTAAAACTCCCACTATTCACACATGACATGATTCTATATTTAGAAAATTTTGAAATGTCTACAACAAAGCTACTTGAACTAATAAACTAGTTCAGCAAAGTGGTAGGATACAAGATCAACATGCAGAAATCAGTAACGTTTCTGTACACTAGTATTGAATATTTGAGGAGGAAATCAGGGAAAAAATTATGTTTACAATAGCAACAAAGACTCAAATACCTAGGAATCAATTTAACCAAAGATGTATAGGACCTATATTCAGAAAACTACAAAATCATGCTAAAAGAAATCAAAGGGACCTAAGCAAATGGAAAGACATTCCGTGTTCATGGATTAGAAGACTAAATATTGTGAAGATGTCAATCCTACTGAAACTGATTTATAGATTCAATGCAGTACCAGTCAAAATTCCAACAGCCTACTTTACAGAAATAGAAAAGGCAATTACCAAATTTATCTGTAAGGGAAAGTGCAAATAGCCAAAAACAGCCTAAAAAAGAATGATGTGGAAGGACTCTCACTGCCCTTGAAACATATACAAAGCTACAGTGGTCAAAACAGAATGATATTGGCATAAAGATAGACACATTGATCAGTGGAATAGAATTGAAAGTCTAGAAATAGACACTCACTGCTATGGCCAACTGTTTTCTTCTTTTTTACATTTATTTTGTTTTTTAGTTTTCATTGTATTTTTATCTGCTTTTTTTTTTTTTTTTACCGGGAGGTACCGGGGATCGAACCCTGGTCTCTCCATATGGTAGACGGACGCCGAACCTTTGAGCCACGTCCGTTTCCCTCATTGTATTTTTAAAGAAGCTTTAGATTGTATAAATGTTACATTGAAAATATAGGGAATTCTCATATACCCCAGCCCATCCCCCTTCCACACTTTCCCCTATTAACACTTTCCATTCGTGTGGTACATTTATTACAATTGATGAACACATATTGAAGCATTGCTACTAACCATGGGCTATAGTTTACATTATGGTTTATACTTTGCACTGCACAATTTTGTAGGTTTTGACAAAATGTATAATGGCCTGTATTCATCATTGCAATGTCACGCAGAATAATTCCAATGTCCCAAAAATGCCCCATGTTATACCTATTTTTCCTTCTACCTCCCCTCAGAACCTCTGGTGGCCACTGCCTTTATACTAATATTACAATTTCTTCCATAACTAAAATAATAAGTCTACTTTAGTCCATAGTTGCATTCCTCCCTTATGTTTGTTCATTTCTCAATCTTGAGGATTTGGGGATGTGATGCCCTCAGAGGGGGCTTAAAGCCCATGGGGCAGATGGATAGAACTGTCTTGCTTGCAGTTGTAAAAACTCTCTTTTTTGGGGGGTGGGTGTTGTCCATCTTCATCCTTTTGTTAGTTGTCCTGGGCGAGTCCGATGAACTGGAGAGTAGGGGTTGCCTGCAACTCTGCTGAGATTCAGGGTACCAACTGGTTTTTGACAAACCAATGAAGTCCACATTACTGGGACAAAACAGTCTCTTCAACAAATGGTGCTGGGAGAACTGGATATCCACAACCAAAAGAATAAAAGAGGGGAAAGCAGATGTGGCTCAAGCAGTTGGGCGCCCACCCACCATATGGGAGGTCCTGGGTTCCTGGTGCCTCCTAAAGAAGACGAGCAAGACAGCAAGCTGACGCAATGGGCTGGCATGGTGAGCTGACACAACAGATAATGCAATGAGATGATGCAACAAGATGACAGTGAGAGACACAACAAGCAGGGAGCAGATGTGATTCAAGCGATTGGGTGTCTCCCTCCCACATGGGAGTTCCCGGGTTCAGCTCCTGGTGCCTCCTAAAATGAAGACGAGCAGACAGCGAGCACAAAACAACAAGGCGGGGGGGGGGTGCAAATAAATAAATAAAATCTTAAAAAGAAAAAAAAGGAATGAAAGAGGATCCCTATCTCACGTCCTATACAAGAATCAATTAAAAAATGGATCAAAGATCTAAATATAAAAGCCAGGACTATAAAACTACTAGAAGCAAATGTAGGGGAACGTTTTCAAGATCTTGTGGTAGGTGGTAGTTTCTTGGACCTTCCACCCAAACCACGAGCAACAAAAGAAAAAACAGGTAAATGAGATTGCCTCAAAATTAAACACTTTTGCACCTCACAGGACTTTGTCAAAAGGGTGAAAAGGCAGCCGACTCAATGGGAGAATATATTTGGAAATCACATGTCCGATAAGAATTTAACATCCAGGATATATAAAGAGATGTTACAATTCAACAATAAAAAGACAGATGACCCGATTAAAAAATGGGCAAAAGACTTGAACAGACATTTGTCCAAAGAAGAAATACAAATGGCGAAAAAATGTTCAACATCACTCATGATTAGGGAAATGCAAATCAAACAAGGAGCTATCATTTCACACCTATCAGAATGGCCACTATTAAAAAGACAGGAACTACAAGTGTTGGAGAGGATGTGGAGAGATAGGAACACTTCTTCACTGTTGGTGGGAATGCAGGATGGTACAGCCACTATGGAGGACTGTTTGGCAGTTCCTAAAGAAGTTGAATATAGACTTGCCATGTGACCCAGCAATACCACTACTGGGTATATACCCAGAAGACCTGAGAGCAGTGACGTGAACAGACATCTGCACACCGATGTTCATAGCGGTGTTACGCACGACTGCCAAAAGATGAAACAGCCCGGGTGTCCATCAACTGAAGAACGGATAAGCAAACTGTGGTCTATTCACACGATGGAATATTAAGCAGCTGTAAGAAGAAATGAAGTCGTGAAGCATATGACAACACGGATGAACCTGGAGGACATTATGAGTGAAGCAAGCCAGACACAAAAGGACAAATACTCTATGATTGCACTAGTATGAATTAAATATATTGTGTAAACTCATAAAGTGAATAACTAGAATATTGTCACCAGAAAACATAATGGGTTAGAGAATGCAAAGTTGAGGATAAATCTGTGCAGAATTGGTAAAAAGGTTGTTCATAAATCTTTGGAAATGAATAGAAATAGTGAAAGCATATCATAGTATTGGTAACTCACAGAGCTAATATATGGGTATGACATTGGTTGAAAGAGAACGTCTAAAGTCATGTATATTACTAGAAGGAAAGCTAAAAAATGTAACATGGGACTGAAGAGCATAGCAAAACCTCATGTGAAATATGAGTATGGTTAATATTGCATATATAAGACTGTTTTACTTTGAAACTGAACAAATGTACATTAATGTTACAAGACTTTAATATCAGGCAAAAATACAACCAAAGCAAAATATGGACAGAAGTGTATAGTAATATATCAATAATCTTCCAGTAAGAGAAAAAAAAAAGGAAATATACAAAGTGAAAGAGGTACTACATATTGTTTGACTCCATCTATACAAAATAGAAATACAAATAAATTAGAGAGACAGAAACAGAATAGCAGCTGTGTACAGCAGGGGAAGCATAGAGAAATTGAGAGGTGATTATTAAGGGGTAGAGGGCTTTTTTTGTTTTTTATTATTATTGGAATAATGAAAATGCTCTAATGATTGAAGTGATGAATGCACAACTATGTGATTATACAAATATCATTGATTGTACACTTTGGATGGATTGTATGCTTTATTTATATGTATCAATACAATTTATTAAAAAATAAATAAACACAGATGTAAATGTGTGTGTCTGTGTACCTTCAGCCCCTCGCCCTGTACCCTGCGATGGACTGGGTGCAGCCTCAGCCTAATAACAATGCACACCCCTAGTGCCCAGTCTGTGACGTCAAAATACCTTTGCCACTAAAAGGAACCAGGTGTCCTTGGAGAAATGGCAGAGTCTAGGGCTGGTGCAGGGAAAGCACAGGATAAATCTGGAACCGCTTGTGCCGGAAAGCAAGGGAGTGCTCAGAAAATGATGATGGGTCATGGCAAAAGGACAAAGCAACTAGCTGGAATGGGTTCCTACTGGCCAAACTGAAGATAACTTAAGTCCCAAAATAAATAATGAGAGTCATGGATTGTAACCCATTGAATCCATGAATCCAGGCAGATATAAGTAAATAAATGAACACATTGAAAGTTGAGGAAGAAATAATAATAATAAATTTTAAAAAAAGAAAGTTGAGGAGGAACAGAATATTTAAGTAGCTCCCGCTCGCCATCAAGTGCTTATTAATTTCAAAGAAAACAAGAGTATCTTTGGCATGAAGTCTGGAGGGCACCACTTCAGTTAGGTGCCCAGAGTGAGCACGCTCAACAGCGGGACAAATCGAAGCCGGGCACCCCTGAAAGGATGGACTGAGAAGGGCACGGCATCCTCTGTGCTATTCCTGCCAGAGGTGCAAAACCGGAATCTAATCACAAGGAAACAGCAGACAAACTCAGATTATCATTCCACAAAATAACTGGTCTGTTACATTGAAAAGTGTCAAGGTTGGGGACGTCTAGGCAATTCTAAGGAACTCTTCCAGACTGAACGAGGTTAAAGAGACAGGGAAACTAAACGCAGCGCGCGAGTCTGAACTGGCTCCTTTTGCTCTGCAGGACCTTGTTGGGACAACGAGGAGAACTTGGCTGGGGTCTGAGGATTAGCTGGTGGTCATGTGTCAGTGTTAATTTCCTGAGTCTGGTGGTCACGTGGGAGAATGTCCTTGTTTGTAGGAAACGTGCACTAAAGAATTAGGGGTGATAGTGTATCAGAGAGTCAGCAACATGCTCCGAAATGGTTCCAAAAATAAAAAGTTTTATGCTGTTTTTCCAATTTTCTCTAGTTTGGATTGTTTCAAAATCCAATAAAATAAAATAAATTTTACATGGGACTAACATCTAGTTCCATGTGCCAGGGCTGGCGCTAAGCACTTCCCGATTGCCACGTCTAACCTTCGTGAGACCCTGCGTGCTCAGCATGATTAGGACCCTTGTTATTCTTCCCATCCTCACACGAGAAACTGAGGAACAGAAACGCTAAGTTACTTGTCCAAGAGCACAAGGGGAATGGCAGCCTTTTCCTCTTGTACTTTTCCTTTTTCTTTTTCTTTTTTTTTTAAATGATATCGGTGGAAAGCACATGACACACAGAGCAAACTAGAGGCCCAGAAAATTCCTAGAGAGACTGTCTAGGACATATGGACTTTTGAGATCCGTCCAGTGTCATTTCCTGCTTCAGATCATGTTGGGGGGAAGGGAAGATGCAGGGGGTGCCAAGGGGGAATAGGACGTGGGGGGGGGGGCGAAGGAACGGGGAGCGAGGGGAGGGGGCTGGCCCCCCAGCTACTGCTTTCAATGAACCCCCACCCCAGGGACTAAGGGGTGGGCTGGGGTGAGTGAGGGCCCCCTGGAGCGCCTCTGCCTTGTAGAAAACTGTGCCCCGCATCTGTTTCTTATTGAAGGGTGAAAGCAAACGGGTTTCTGAGGGGAAGGGCGCTGCCCGGACCCTGAGCACAGTGGAAGCTCTTTTGGGGGCCACCGGGCCTGGCCAGTTCCCAGGGGCTTGCAAAGGGGATGTGGTGGGAATAAGGCCATCTTCCCTGCTTGGAACGACATTCTCTGGGCTCAGCTCCACCTAATGTGCAATGTACAGCATGCGTCCAGAGAGGCTGGTTCTTTGACGCACTGGTGACTCATTTCAGGCCCCAAACAAGCCTGGGACTGCACACAAACCAAATTTAACCACCTCCACCCAGAGCTTTGTTTGTGCTTGAGGTGCCTCCCTTGACTGGTCAGGGACAACTACTTGCTGTGGAATCTCTGTGTCTTTCTTAACTTCCCTGAGTTCCATTTTCCCATCTGATAAATGGGAACAACAGTTCCTTCTTCATGGGGCAGTGGTCAGATTTACTGTACTGAAGGCCCATCACAGCCCCAGAAGGCTCTCAGTCAATTTCCACCATTCCTACTGCTCATTTGGGTACCAGTCTGATCTCTTATATTGGGTGGTAGTAAAAGTTTTCGAAAAGGGAGACATTTTCTTCCAGCCTTTGCACTCCTGCAATTAGCACCATCCCTGGCAATATAAGGCAGGGGACAGACAGACCCCAACTCACTGTCCAGTTCTGCTATTTGTTAGCTGTGTGACTCTGGAAAGGTTCCTTAACCTCTCTGAGTCTCAGGGTCTTTTTCTGAAAAGGTGCAATTGTGAAGGGTACTGCACATCATGCAATTGGTATGGTTCATGCTGGATAATATTTTCCTTCCCGGACTCATATTAAGAGCTCAAAGAGCAATTGTTGGGTAGAAGGGAAACACATCAGAGAAGCTTCCTTTAAAACTCTCTTTGGCCCCACCTCTGCCCCAGCATTTGTTCTTTCTCTTCAGTAAGTCAGCAGCAGCCAGGAAAGAGCTGATTCATTCTGGGGAGAGCTCCGAGTCCCAGTGTCCCAGGCCCCATCCCTCTGAGATCTCAGTTTCCTATTCCTCTCTCGCCTGTTGCCTTCAAACTTACAGGAAGAACATTGCCCCTTTGCCATGTACAACCAGCTCTCTCTCCTCCAGGGCCCTGCAGGGTATTCCAGGGAACCTATATGGCTTCAGGGGTCTGCCTATCCCCTACAAGGAACCCTGGGCCAGGAATGAGGTCTGCAGATCAAAGTAATTTGGGTTCTCCAGATGCCACCTACCTTGGTCCTTGGACAAGAAAATGAGATCAGAGAAGCTGGCTACACTCAACAAATCATTTGACCTCAGTGTGTCTCCATTTTCTCACCTATACAATGGGCAAATATGGTTGTCATGAAGCTTTGCTAAGAGATTTGAGCATGGGGGAGGAGATGTGGCTCAAGCAATTGGGCATCCAACTTTCACATGGGAGGTCCCGGGTTCAGTTCCTAGTACCTTCTAAAGAAGACAAGCAGATGCAACAAGCTGATGCAATGAGCTGATGCAGTGAGCAGACACAACGAGCAGGGAGAGAATGTGGCTCAAGTAGTTGGGCACTTGTTTCCCACACGGGAGGTCCTGGTTTGGTTCCTGGTGCCTCCTAAAAAAAGAAGATGAGCAGAGACAACGAGCAGACAGATAAGGGGGCCATGGTAAGCAGGGAGAGATTTGAGTATAAAAGCAGCTTCCTTAGTACAGGTCCTGATACATAGTAAGTGCTCAGTCAAGTTCACTATTATAATTATGATCATCACCTCTTTTTCAGAATCTCTCCAGCCCGATATAGTCCCTGCTAAGCAGTTCAGAAGTATTCAGGGTTCAACTCTGATTTTCCAGAGCTATAGAGAATAGAGATAATCCCTACCTAGAGCCATGGTTTCTCTCGCTCCTTTCACCATAATCTGATCACACAATCCACCTATAGAATGATAATCCAATCAGGTAATTAAACCTAAATTCTTCCCATCTAATCATTTGGATTCCAACACACCCAATTAACCCTGTTCACCTCCAAAATTTTTTATCAGTCCCCTAAACACCCCCCAAACACCCATTAACTACCAGTCATGATCTAACTGCCCCCTACCCCAAACTTGGACAATACTCAGTGTGATCAGCACACAACTGCAAGCTCTTGATTTAAACTCTTTCTTGAGGACTTACAGGAAACTGGTAGACTAGAAAGACATGGGACTGTCTTCTCCTCCAGAAAAATAGCTAGAGGACAGACTGAAACAGCCTAGAAAAAGATCTTCTAGGTTTTAGGACACCAAGCAAAGGCTGGACACCGCCCAGAGGAGAGAGGGACAAAGGAGGGACATCGCAATGACAGAACTGTGAGTTGAAACCAGCAGCTGCTGCTGCCAGCACCATCCCCCACACTAAAGACACTTTAAAATTCTCAGGCCTCTGGGCCTGTGACAAGACAAAGGGGGCTCAGAGATCTACCACCCCAGGAAAAGGGAGAGAGAAGCTGATTCAGCTTCTGACCCACAAATTTGGTCTGCTGTGTCCCACAAGCCCTTCTAGGCTAGGTGGGACCACACAGCAATTTGCCCTGTGACCAGCAAAGGACTGGAGAAATCCGAACCTTGCAATCTCCCTCTCTTCTAGCTAATTGTTGAGGATGCCCCAGGAGAGGGGAGAGAGAGGGACACAGCCTAAGGCTTTTGACTCATAAATTTGGTCTGCTTGTCCCAGGAGCCCTTCCAGGCCAGGTGGGGCTGCGCCATGATTTGCCTTGGGAGCCAACAAGGGGCTAAAGATATACAACCCTCCCAATCAACTCTTCTACTGACAGGGACTGATTGTTGAGGACTCAGAGGGGAGTGGAAATATTTCCGACCCAGGAAAAGTGAGAGGGCTGCCAGAGAAGGCTGAAGGAGAACTGTCTCAGAGAAAGTTTGAATTACAAGGCTCCTTGCCTCCAGACAGGAAGCTCTAGCACATTGATCTGGTCTGTGTTGCAACAAATACACTCAGACCAGGCATTGAATTGAGAGATGCCAAAGAGCACCATCTGCTGGCAGACCAAGGAAGTGCATACAAGAAAATTAAAAACAAGTAGGAGAGGCTTTTTCTAGTCTCTATAGCCTCCCTCCCCAAGGCCTAGGAAGCTAATCTACAACCAATTACTGGATCCAAGGCCCAGTTTTGAGCAACCAGCAGTACAATCCAAACAATCCAGGTTGAGCTAAGAATCAAAGAGCAGTAGTAACACACAGCCTCCTGCCACTAAATCCCTACAAAAGAGAAACAAATTAAGCATCTGAGTAAATTACATCCTAATCAGATGCCTAGGTATCAGCAAAAAATTATGAGCCATACTAAGAAAATAGAAGACATGGCCCAAGAAAAAGAATATAGCAAAGCCCCAGAAGAGATGCAGAATTTGAGAGAACTAATCAGCGAGATACACA
>JAKSZT010054478.1:6509425-6577590 GCA_026826555.1 Tolypeutes matacus
AAACATGAGCTATCCATATGCTGCTTACAAGAAACTCACCTTAGACCCAGGGATACACACCGGCTGAAAGTGAGAGGTTGGAAAAAACTACTCCACGTGAATAGTAACCAGAAAAGAGCAGGGGTAGCTATACTAATATCAGACAAAACAGACTTTAAATGCAAAAAAGTTATAAGAAATATAGAAGGCCATTATATATTAATAAAAGGGACAATCCACCAGGAAGATATAACAGTCATAAATATCTATGCAGCTAACCAGGGTGCCCCAAAATACATGAGACTAACTCTGGCAAAACTGAAGGGAGAAATAGACATTTCTACAATAATCGTTGGAGACTTCAACACCCCTCTCACATCATTAGATAGAACAACTAGACAGAAGATCAACAAGGAAACAGAGAACTTGAACAATATGATAAACAAGTTAGACCTAACAGACATATACAGAATACCACATCCAAACCCAGAGGTTTTTACATTCTTTTAAATTTCCCTTCAATCGTTTTTTATTTAAAGATTTTATTTATTTATTCATTTATTCCCCCCCTGCTGCTTGTGCTCGCCGGGTCAGCCAACCACACCGTGCGGGCGGGCCCGCCCCCACCAGGAGGCCCCGGGAACCGAACCCGGGGCCTCCCATATGGTAAACGGGAGCCCCACTGATTGAGCCACAGCCGCCTCCCGGGTTTTACATTCTTCTCAAGGGCCCATGGATCTTTCTCCAGGATAGACCACATGTTAGGTCACAATGCAGCTCTCAATAAATATAAAAAGATTGAAATTATACAAAGCACCTTCTCAGATCATAATGGAATGAAACTGAAAATCAATAATAGACAGGAAAAATGTAAGTTTGCAAATGTGTGGAGGCTGAACAACACACTCCTAAATAATCAGTGTGTTCGAATATTCTCGCTGTCCTGATTTTGTGATAATCAGGGTAGGCTAAACATTCGCTATATTAGAAACCACGCATGTGTCCCCAGACCTAGTTTTTCTCCCTAGGTCTGGTTTTTAGAATGCTGGTGATAAACCAAGCCTGATTAATTATATGACCATCCTTTATGGGAAATGACTGTAACTCTAGGTATCTTTGGTGAATCTTAAGAGATCTAGCAGGAGGCGGATGTGGCTCAAATGGTTGGGTGACCATTTCCCATGTGGAGGGACCTGGGTTCGATCCCCGGAACCTCCTGGTAAAATAAAGATAAATATAGAAGGCGCGTGGGGCACCTCGAGCGGGTGAGCCCGCAGGCCTCACAAGCGGGTGAGCCGTCGGTCCCCGCCAAAACAAGCAGAAAGATGATGATGTAACAGGAGAGAGATGCAGGGGAAAGCCATGAAGAGACGCACTGTAAAACCAGGAACTGAGGTGGCACAGGTAGCAGAACGTCTCTTCCCAGGATCGAATTCAGATGAAGACAGGAGAAGGATGAGAGGAGAGGGCAGGAAACAGACACAGAGAATTGCCCAACGAATGGATATAAAAACAGCAAAAACGGGGAGGGGTTTGTGTATAAAAATGGATAAAAATAAATAAATCTTTTTTTAAAAAATGGCATGGTACTGGCATAAGGATGGACACACATGGATCAGTGGGATAGAGTTGAAAACCCAGAAATAAACCCTCACCTATACAGTCAACTGGGTTTTTGTGTGTGTGTGTGTTTTTTTTAAGATTTTATTTATTTATTCATTTATCCCCCCCTTGCTGCTTGTGCTCGCTGGGTCAGCTAACCACGCCGTGCGGGCGGGCCTGCCTTCACCAGGAGGCCCCAGAACCGAACCCGGGGCCTCCCATATGGTAAACGGGAGCCCTACTGATTGAGCCACAGCCGCTTCCCTGTCAACTGGTTTTTGACAAACCTATCAAGTTACTGTTAACGGGACAAAACAGTCTCTTCAACAAATGGTGCTGGGAGAACTGGATATCTATAACCAAAAGAATGAGAGAGGACCCCTATCTTACTCCCTACACAAGAATCAACTCAAAATGGATGACAGACCTAAATATAAAAGCAAGGACCATAAAACTAGTAGCAGAAAATGTAGGAAAACATCTTCAAGACCTTGTAGTAGGTGGTGGTTTCTTGGACCTTACACCCAAAGCACAAAAGAAAAAAATAGATAAATGGGACCTCTTCAAAATTCAGCACTTTCGCACCTCACAGGATTTTGTCAAAAGGGTGAAAAGGCAGTGGACTCAATGGAAAAAATATTTGGAAATCACATATCCGATAAGGGCTTACTATCCAGAATATATAAAGAGATTTTACAACTCAACAATAAAAAGACAAACGACCCAATTGAGAAATGGACAAAAGACTTGAATAGACATTTGTCCAAAGAAGAAATACAAATGGAAAAAAAACACATGAAGAAATGCTCAACATCACTCATGATTAAGAAAATGCAGATCAGGGAAGCGGCTGTGGCTCAATCAGTAGGGCTCCCGTTTACCATATGGGAGGCCCCGGGTTCAGTTCCCGGGGCCTCCTGGTGAAGGCAGGCCCGCCCGCACAGCATGGTTAGCTGACCCAGCGAGCACAAGCAGCAAGGGGGGGATAAATGAATAAATAAATAAAATCTTTAAAAAAAAAAAAAAAAAGAAAATGCAGATCAAAACTACAATGAGATATTATTTCACACCTATCAGAATGGCCAGTATTAAAAAGACAGGTAACTACAGGTGTTGGAGAGGATGTGGAGAGATAGGAACACTTCTTCGCTGTTTGTGGGAATGCAGGATGGTACAACCACTATGGAGGACGGTTTGGCAGTTCCTAAAGAAGTTGAATATAGACTTGCCATGTGACCCTGCAATACCACTGCTGGGTATATACCCAGAAGAACTGAGAGCAGTGACACGAACAGACATCTGCACACCGATGTTCATAGCCACATTATTCACCATTGATAAAAGCTGGAAACAACCCAGGTGTCCATCAACAGATGAATGGATAAACAAACTGTGGTCTATTCACACGATGGAATATTATGCAGCTGTAAGAAGAAATGAAGTCATAAAGCATATGGCAACATGGATGAACCTGGAGGACATTATGCTGAGCGAAGCAAGCCAGACACAAAAGGACAAATACTGTATGAATGCATTACTATGAACCAAATATACTGTGTAACACATGTATGATTAAAAAAAAATTTATATGTATCCAGTACGTCTAATTGAGAAATGTGTTTTTATTCAACTGTGTTTTCTTTTTAGTTTTTAATTGTTTAATTTTCAACTATTAAATGTACAAAATAAAGTTTAAAAAGTGAAAAAAAAAAACTTTCTTGAAAGCTTGAATAAAAAAAGTAGAAAAAAGCAGCCTTCCCCATCTCTGTGAAACCCTAAATAAAACCCAAAATTTAAAAAAACTAAAAATAAATTATATATACAATTATAATATATAATAATTATATACTATATTATATAGTAACTACACAAAATATAATTATTTTCCTTGTAAGTGGAGATATATATATATATATTTCTATATCTCAAAAACTCAGAGAAAGCCTGTTACACTCAAAAATGAAACAGAACAAGCTACACATCCTTTGCCATGACCTAAAGAGCTGGAAGTATAATTTTGTGGAAGGTCCCGGTTTCTCTGAAGCAGCTGTTGAAATCTGCCTCATGACCAAAATGGAATGTGATTGCAGGCTGGGGTTGAGAAAAGGCTTCCTTTGAGCAATGGTTTAGAGATTTTTGGGTTAAATTATTTTGTACAGTCTTAAAATAATTGTCCTCTCAAAACAAATCTATCTATCATCTATCTACCTACCTATCTGAAATTACTTGCCCTTCTTAAACTGCTTTTTTAAACCAACACTAATTGAGAGCGTACTTCTGAGCTGGTTATCTCATCCAACCTTAAGGCAACCCTAGGAGACAGGTACTAGTTCTATCCCCATTTTGCTGAGTTGTAAAGTGAGGCCCAGAGCCATTAAGCAATTTGTGGAGGTCACACAGCTATTGGGGGGGGGGCCGTGTAGATTCACACTCAAACCCACCTAATTCCTGTACCTTGGATTAACCACTAAACTCTAGCGCCTCCCTGTGGCGGTTTTCCCGTGGCGGAGGGGTGCGCTTCCACCAACTTCCACAAATACCTCCCTGCCCATCACAAACAGCGTTCAGGGCCCCACAGTAGCTAACCCCACCCCCCGGCTTTAGATTTTCAACTTGAATAAAATATTGACCCACCATGAGAAAACACAGATTTTTTTAAACCAACAATTTCCACTTTTCTTTGTCTCTGGACCATAATAAGGAAAGAATTGTTTTCTCACCTTCCAGTGGAAAACTCACAGCTTGTGCTGGAAGACGTTTGGACGCCCTGGGGGTTGTAATTAGCAAGGAGAATCTGCTGATGCCTGGCCGGGTGTGGGGGGATTTTGTTTTCTCCTCTAGCTCTGGAATGCTGGGCTAGATCACAACTCTGAAGTTTTAGACAAGTTTGTTCTCCACATCAGGGTCTTTGATACCTGGGGCAGCAGGGGAGGTAGTTTTGTTTTTTCCCTATTAAAACTTTCAAAGTTTAGAATGAAAGTTTTGGCTGCAGAGGCTGGTTTTGTCATGTGGTAGACCAAAGCATTACATTAGGACAAGTGAGTTGAGTGGGTGGGAGAGGAGGGTCCTAGTGGACCAGGTGGGTTTGATCTCCCTAATGGGATTAGGGTGGAGCCAATGTAGCTCCTTTAATTAGAAAATTAGAACAGCGCTAATTGGGTCTAGGTAGGATGGATTGAACATAAGTTTGAGCATTTGCTTCCTTGTTCCTTAGATTTACCAGGTAATGTGGAGAGTGATAAGAAAATAAAAATAGCCTGAGAGAAAAACAAAGCTGAGAATAGGGTGAGATGATGCACTGGCTGGATTCTGAGGCCAAAATAAGTGTTAGGATAAGAGGAAGTGAATCTGCAAATAAAAAAATTAATTGAAAGACAAAAGTACCGCATTTCCTTTATCCTTTCCAAATGCCTCTCCTGAAGCAAAGGTTTCAGTGTGACATTTGCTGAGAACTTTGGACATCTTGGAAGGCAAAGACCAGCACATCCAATGATGACAGCTGGCATTTACTGAGTACTCACTGGACTCACTTCACCTGTATTAAGCATTTTACCCTCATGACAACCCCATGAGGTGGGGACTACTTCCTCCACATTTATAGGAAACTGAGGCACAAAGAGGTGAAGTAACTTCCCCAAGATTACAAGGAAGTGGCCAGGCTGGGGTCCTGGGCTGACACAGCCACGACGCCTGGCGCCCTCCTAGAAGTCAATGTTAGAAATTTCTTCTACACATACAAAGAAAGTTGGGCTGGAAACCAGGGTCCAGCTGCATTTGGGCCACCAATCAGTGGTTGAACCTTGGGCACAGCATTTCCCCTCTCTGTGCCTCAGTTTACCCATTTTAGAAGGAGGGTGTGGAGTTAGATGGTCCCTGATGTCCCCTCCAGCTCTGACTCCATGAGTGATATGTGCCTTTTCATCATTACATTCAAAATGAGTTGACAAAAAATAGCTGCTCCAGACCCAGTGTGCAGCTTCTGAGTTTTCGTCAGTACCGTTGGGGCAGTGTGTGTATGCCTTGTGTTCATCATTCAAATTTTGTGTATATTTTATGCCTGGCACTATTCTAGGCACTGTGATGAGTACAAACAGACAAGGTAAAGCCTCTGTGTATGCAAATATCCATGTTCTCCTACGCTTCTGGGGCCACCAATAAACTACATTTCCAGCCTCCCCAGCAGTTAGATGGGACCCTGTAACTGAGTTCTTGCCAATGGAATGTGGGCAGAAGTGATGGGGATAGTTGGGGGTGGGGGCGCTCTCCACAAAGGAATGAAATAGGATACAGTGTGGTGAGGGTGGTGAGAAGAGGCCAGAGGAGTTGGCAGGGAAGAGGGAGCAACTAAATGGGGGTGCCCAGGGGGCTGGGTGAGGCAAAGGTTTCCCAGGTTTCCTCAAAAAAAAGACAGTTTTTTAAAGTTTGCAAAGGGAGAAGTTGAAATTAAACTCCCTAATGACTTTTTATTTTTAATTTTTTATTTTTTGAGGTACCGTGGCTGGGGATTGAACCCAGGACACCATATGTGGGAAGCTGGTGCTCAACCACTGAGTCACATCGGCTTTCCTGAGTTGGTTTTTTCATTGGTTTTGCTTGTTTTTTGTTTATTCAGGAGGCATCAGGAACCAAACACAGGACCTCCCATGTGGGAGGCAGGTGCTCAACTGCTTGAGCCATACCTGCTTCCCATAATGGCTTTCTTTTTTTTTTTCTTTAAAGATTTATTTATTTATCTCCTCCCCCCTCCCCCCACTGCTTTGTGTTCGCTGTCTGCTCTCTTTGTGTTCTTCTGTGTCTGCTTGTCTTCTTTTTGGCAGCACTGGGAACCCATCCTGGGACCTTCCAGAGTGGAGAGAGGCTGCTCAATCTCTTGTGCCACCTCAGCTTCCTGATCTGCTGTATCTCTTACTGTCTCTTTTTGTTGCGTCATCTTGCTGCGCCAGCTCTCCACACAGGCCAGCACTCCTGTGCGGGCCAGCACTCCATGTGGGCCAGCTCGCCGTGCGGGCCAGCTTGTTTTTCACCAGGAGGCCCTAGGAATTGAACCCTGGAACTCCCATATGGTGGATGGGAGCCCAATCACTTGAGCCACATCCGCTTCCCTCCTAATGACTCTATTGACCATGTTTCCCTGCAGCTGCCTCTTGCTTCTGAAGGCTGGGCAGGCAGAGGGCCAGTCTGGGGACTCCCCAGCAGTTCTGGGGCCTTGCGGGGGAAGGAAATAAACAGCTACTTACCAAACAGGCCCTGTGGGAGAAAGTGAATACTCTATTCCCTGCAGGAAAAGCAGGACCTCAGCGGCTCTGGGACCCAATCTGGAGATACACAGGCGGCTCCTTTTCCAGAAAGGCCGCTCACACAATGCTTCTCATTCCCAGGAAGCCTGTGGTGCAATTAGAGGCCTGTCTACACCTCCCAGGGTTTAGGAGAATGCCATCACCCACAGATACATCTGTGTGTGGGCTGAGCCCGACACCCAAGGGAGGGAGGCTCAGGGGCCTACTACAAGCTTAGATCTGTAAGGCCAGAAGGTCACCAACCTAAGATTCGGGACTAAGAAAGCGGAAACAAGCCAACACTTGAATTACTTTGAAACTTTAGAACTGGGTTTTTCAATCTCCACTCTGTTGACGTTCTGGAGCGATGACCCTTTGTTGTGGGGGGCTGTCCTGAGCATCTTGGGATGTTTATGCCAGTAGTACCCCTTCTCCCAGTAGTGACAACCAAAAATGCCTCCTGACTTTTGTCCACTGGGGACAAAATCATCCTCTGTTGAAAACCACTGCTTTAGATAAAAATACGCTTAGATTTGCCTTTTTTTTTTTTTTCTCTCTCCATTACCTGAAACCTTGCTCAGAAGCATAAATGACCCAATTAAAATGCCAGTTCCCAGCCACAGCTAGACTGAATGCAGCCAAAAGCAAATCAGGGAGGCAATTAATTACGCATTGCCTAACTTGATTCTTTCTTGCCGCTTCAATCGTATTAGGCAGTCGGCGTCCCTTCCTCTCCACTGTATGAATTGTCCCTGTGCAGGGCAAAGACGGCGGCCGGTCCACCTCAGAGCTGGCTGCCTTTCAATAACGGCTGAGAGGATTTCATGGGGCTTTCCAAGCTTAATTAGTTCATATTTGTAAAGTTCCTTACAGGATGCTATGGGAAGTCCAAGTTACTAGGATTCTCGCCACAGTCTTAAAAAGAACATTCCCACGTAAAAATGCTGGTCAAGCCAGAAAAGAGCTCCTAGGAACTTGCGTGTGAGTAGAGAAGGGGTTCTTGTGAAGTGCATTTGAGACCGTAAAGAAAGAGAGTAATACTTTCCAACTTTCTGGCCCTCCTCCTATTCTCTAGAGCAGGAAATTATTTAAAGTATTTCCTGAACAGCTGAAGCATGTTAGAAACCTGTTAGTATTCTCTGCATATCTCCAGGAAATGGACACCGAAGAATTTTTTCCAACAAGAAACTACTTGAGCTCTACTGTCTATTTTCACCTGAACAGGGCGGGATACCTCACTCTGGAACTGGAGACTACAATCGTCTTAGATGTTTTGGTGTCAAACGCAGCGTCCTAAAGCAAGAACGGACCTTGGAAGAGTCCCAGTCTAGGAAAGAGAGAGCTTTCTTTACTAGGTAATTTAGCAATTTAACATTCACTTAACATTCAAAAGCCAGTGGGTGGGGTAAGAATGAGGTCAGCCCCTTCTGTTTTAGGCAGGATTCTAGAACAGGCAACAAAAGGAAACTGATTAGCTCCATTGCACCTCTAGAGATTTGCTCTTTGCAAAGCCTGTGCCCATAAACTTCCCAGGGTGGGGATCAGGAGGCATCGTGCCCCTCCAAGCCAAGTTTGCACCTCCCAAGCAAAACAGTGGTTGGGATGTTGGGGGGGTCACAGGACAGAATGCCATCTGGGAACCAGCTGTGCCTTTGGCTGGCAAACTCCCCTGGTCTTTTATGAGAAGGGCAAGTATGATTACCACAGCAGAAATACCACAGAAAAATGGCAACTGTTACCTCAAAAGCAAGGAAGAAGGCCTCAGGAAGGGAGCCAGTTCCCGCAGAGAATGGCAGACCTGATTATGCTGGTAAAGACCAGGCAAGTCTGTGCTTCCTAATAGCAATTACAACCCATTCCCCAGGGGCGGCAGAGCTCAGGGCCAGAGCTAGGGAAGAGGGTGGGGACTGTCAGAGTCCTGGCTGTCAAAGGATGAGGAGCCAAACCGCTCGCGCTCACCCTTCTGGGGCCTGCAGGGAAGTCGAACTCAAGGCCAAAGAAATACAAACACCTGCCATCTTCTCTTTCCTGGCACCCCAAATTTTTAGTGTTCCTCATGCTTTTGGAATGAATGTCAACCAAATGCCATCTTTTAGTGATAGTAGTGGAAACTCGTGTTTAATCTAGTTCTTCAGTCAAATGACAGCTGTATTCATTGGTCTGAGGTCAAACTACTGCATGAGGCAAGCTCAGATGGTGACTTGAAAAAAATAAAAGGCATACTACAAATATGGAGAAAATTAATTGGAACGATCCGCATCTGAAGTTTGTAATATTTTGAAGATGACAACTTGGAAAACCTGATGAAAGCTAAGAGCCTGTTTCTCAGAAAGAGATCTTCATCCATGTTTAACAGTCAATTTTGCATACAATATCAGGGTTCAAGGCTACCATTAAGACCTATCCTGGATCTCAGGTTATTCAGGTTTAGAATTCCTGTTTAGAATGCTGCATCCAGACTCAGCGGGTTATACATTCCTCTCAAGTGCCCATGGATCTTTCTTCAGGATAGACCACATGTTAGGGCACAATGCAGCTCTCAATAAATGTAAAAAGATTGAAATGATACAAAGCACCTTCTCAGATCATAATGGAATGAAACTGGAAATCAATAATAGACAGGAAAAAAGTAAATTTGCATATGTGTGGAGGCTGAACAACACACTCCTAAATAATCAGTGGGTCGAAGAAGAAATTGCAAGTGAAATCAGAAATTTATTGAGGCAAATGAAATCAAGAACGCAACTTATCAAAACTTATGGGATACAGCAACAGCAGTCTTGAGAGGGAAATTTATAGCCCTAAAAGCCTATATTAAAAAAGAAGAGCCCTTTCCCCTGGCTGGCAGCGCCGAGGCCGCACTATGCCTGGAGTTACTGGAGAAGACGTGAACCAGCAAGAGTTCTTCAGAGCTCTGGCAGCCTTTCTCAAAAAGTCCAGGAAGCTGAAAGTTCCCGAATGGGTAGACACCGTCAAGCTGGCCAAGCATAAAGAGCTTGCTCCCTACGGTGAGAACTGGTTCTACACACGAGCTGCTTCCACAGCGCGGCACCTGTACCTCCGGGGTGGCGCTGGGGTTGGCTCCATGACCAAGATCTACGGGGGACGTCAGAGAAATGGCGTCATGCCCAGCCACTTCAGCCGAGGCTCCAAGAGTGTGGCCCGTCGGGTCCTCCAAGCCCTGGAGGGGCTGAAAATGGTGGAAAAGGACCAAGATGGTGGTCGCAAACTGACACCTCAGGGACAGAGAGATCTGGACAGAATTGCCGGACAGGTGGCAGCTGCCAACAAGAAACATTAGAACAAATAATGCTGGGTTAATAAATTGCTTCATTCGTAAAAAAAATAAATAAATAAATAAAAAATAAATAAAAAAAAAAAGAAGAGTGAGCTAAAATCAAAGATAAAACTGAACAACTAGAGAAACTAGAAAAAGAACAGCAAACCAATCCCAAAGCAAGCAGAAGGAAAGAAATAATAAAGATTAAAGCAGAAATAAATGAAATTGAGAACAGAAAAACAATAGAGGGGAAGCGGCTGTGGCTCCCCCTACCATATGGGCTCCCGTTTACCATATGGGAGGCCCCGGGTTCGGTTCCTGGGGCCTCCTGGTGAAGGCAAGCCCGCCCGCACGGCGTGGTTAGCTGACCCAGTGAGCACAAGCAGCAAGGGGGGGATAAATGAATAAATAAATAAAATCTTTAAAAAAAAAAAAAAAAGAAAAGAAAAACAATAGAGAAAATCAACAAAACCAAAAGCTGGTTCTTTGAGAAGATCAATAAAATTGACAAACTCTCTAGCCAGACTAACAAAGGAAAAAATGCTCAACATCACTCATGATTAGGGAAATGCAAATCAAAACTACAATGAGATATCATTTCACCCCTATCAGAATGGCCACTATTAAAAAGACAGAGAACTACAAGTGTTGGAGAGGATGTGGAGAGATAGGAACACTTCTTCACTGTTGGTGGGAAGGCAGAATGGTACAGCCACTATGGAGGACTGTTTGGCAGTTCCTTGGGAAGTTGAATATAGACTTGCCACGTGACCCTGCAATACCACTACTGAGAAGTAGTGGCAATTCCACTACCCAGAAGAACCAAGAGCAGGGACATGAACAGACATCTGCACACCAATGTTAATAGCAGCATTATTCACAATTGCCAAAAGTTGGAAACAACCCAGGTGTCCATCAACCAATGAATGGATAAACAAACTGTGGTGTATTCACATGATGGAATATTATGCAACTGTAAGAAATGAAGTCATAAAGCTTCTGACAACATAAATGAACCTGGAGGACATTATGTTGAGCAAAGCAAGCCAGACACAGGACAAATACTATATGATTGCCATACTATGAACCAAATATATTGTATAACATCTTGTATGATTCAAAAAAAATTTTATATATATCCAGTACATTTAATTGAGAAATGTATGTTTTTATTCAACTGTGTTTTCTTTTTATTTTTAAATTATTGTTTATATTTTCAATTAAATGTACAAAATATAGTTAAAATATATATTTTAAAAAAGCAACCATGTAGAAAAAAAAAAAACTTTATTCCTTATATACAACTTTTCCAGTCTTTCCTATATTTCTAGTGATCTTGAAATGGAAAACATGCCATGTTATTGAATGTGATCCCCTCTTTTCTCTTTTCTATTATTTTTGCAGGAAACCACAACTATATAGTGCAAGTTTTTATCTGCTTCAGAGCAAACTGAATTAAGCCGAAGCTCCCAGGTCTTAAAATCTATGTAGCTAATATACTTGCAAATGAAAAGTGGAAGAAAAAAAAAAATTCCTGTTTATGACAAAATGTGCAACTCAATAGTGGGATTTTAGTCTACTATATTCATCTTTGTGGTATACTGTGTTTCTCAATCTTTCTAAAATTAGTAAGCATTACTTCTGTAAGTAGGAAAAGTTATTTTTTAAGTTAAAAAGAAAAAGAATAAGTTAAGGGAAGTGGCTGTGGCTCAATCAGTAGGGCTCCCGTTTACCATATGGGAGGCCCCGGGTTCGGTTCCCGGGGCCTCCTGGTGAGGGCAGGCCCGCCCGCACGGCGTGGTTGGCTGGCCCAGTGAGCACAGGCGGCAAGGGGGGGATAAATGAATAAATAAATAAAATCTTTAAAAAAAAAAAAGAATAAGTTAAGTTAACGTTTCTTGAGAGTAACTTAGACATTAATTGAAAGGATGAGCAAAAGCAGAGCGTGATGATTCAGTACCCAAGGCTTTGGTGTAAGCCAAAGGATTTTTTTTTAAGGTGGTACTAGAGATTGAACCTGGGATCTCGTACGTGGGAAGCAGGTGCTCAACCACTCAGCTACATCTGCTCCCCTAAGGATTTTTTTTTTTAAGATTTATTTTTATTTATTTATCCACCCACCCCACCCTCTTGTTGTTTTGCACTTGTTGTCTGCTCTCTTTGTCTGCTTGTCTTCTCTTCAGGAGGCACCAGGAACCAGTCCTGGGACTTCCAATGTCTGCGAGAGGAACTCAATCACTTGAGCCACCTCAGCTCCCTGGTTTGTTGCATCTCTCATTGTCTCTCTTCTTTGTGTCTTTTTGTTGCACCAGCTCTCCACGGAGATCAGCTCACTGCACTGGCCAGCTTGCATTCACCAGGAGGCCCCAGGAAACGAACCCAGAACCTCCCATATGGTAGACGGGAGCCCAATTGCTTGAGCCACATCCGCTTCCCTCTCCTAAAAGAGTTTAAAGTCTTCTCCAAATAGCCAACAAGCTCAGGAAAAAATACTCAACATCATTGGTTGTCAGGGAAATGCAAATCAAAACCAGAATGAGGTACCACTTTATATCCACTAGGATGACTATTATTAAAAAATGGAAAATAGCAAGTGTTTGGTGAGGATCCAGAGAAATAAGAACACTTGTGCATTGGTGGAAATGTAAAATGGTGCAGCTGCTATGGTAAACAGTTTGGTGGTTCCTAAGGAAGTTGAATCTAGTATTACCATATGAAGCTGCAATCCCACTTCAAAAGAATTGAAAGTAGGGATACTAACAGATACTGTTACACCAATGTTCATAGCAGCAGTATTCACAATAGCCAACAGATGGAAACAATCCATGTCCATCAACATCAACTGATGAGGGAATAAACAAAATGTGGTATAGGTATATGTGCATACAAGGGAATATTATTCAGCTGTAAAAAACAAACAAAAACTCAATGAAGTTCTGATACATGCTATAACATGGACAAACCTTAAAGACGTCATGCTGAGCAAAAGAAGCCAGACACAAAAGGTCAAATATTGTATGATTCCACTTATATGAAATACCTAGAATAAGCAACATAGAAACAGAAAGGAGATTATAGAATAACAGAGGTTGGGGTAGGAGGAAAGGAATGGGGAATTACTGTTTAATGGGTACAGAGCTTCTGTTTGGGTGATGGAAAGGTTTTGGTAATGGATGGTGTTGATGGGAGCATAACATTACAAATGTAATTAATACCACTGAATTGTACACTTGAAAGTGGTTAAAAATGGCAAATTTTGAGTTTTATATCTGCTACCACAATAAAAGGTTTCAGAGAATGTCTTCTCATTCCTCCATGTCTTTTCACATTTCTCCCATATTCCAGCAGTTTTGCTAAAAGGTGATTTTTTCTTTGCAGCTAGTTATTAACTTTGAGTTAATCCATGATTTCTTGTTCACCTGGTACTTCCTCATATTCCCTTTTTTAATGGATAAAGTTCCAATATTTCTGCCTAAATCCGTTCAAATGCTAAATATTAAAGCTTCTTCAGAGTAGAAAATCAGCTCTTTTGTTGCTGCCTCAACAGTCTTTTTTTTTTTTTTTTTTTAAAGGTACCAAGGGCCAGGGATTGAACCCGGGACGTCATTATGTAGGAAGCCGGTGCTCAATCACTGAACCACATCAGCTCCCAAGTTGGTTTTTTCATTTGTTTGCTTGTTGTTTTTTTTTTTTTTTTTTTTTGGAGGCACTGGAAACGGAATACGCCCATGTGGGAAGCAGGTGCTCAACCACTTGAGCCACAGCTACTCCTCTCAATAGTCCTGACTTGAGGGGCTCAAGTGGCTGTTCTCATGGCCAATGAGAAGTTAGATATGGAAGTGCTCCAATTACTCTGTCCATTAAAACTCAGAGAAACAATATGGGAAGAGAATGTGGATCACTCACTGGGATAGCTGTGAAGGCTAAATAAAACTGGTCCATATATTTCAATAAATTTTAAAAAATAATATTATTAAAAAAAAAAAAAACTGGTCCACAACTGTAGCCACAGTGGGTCTAAAGCCATTTCCAGTGTTTCAGAAAGCTATGTTAAGCTTCTAAATGGCCAAAAGAAGAAAAGAAGAAAGAAGAAAAACAAAAACAAAGAAAATAAAAGGCCAAAAGACTGACAAAACATCCAAATTTTCGGTAGAATTCTGCAATTCAATGTAGAAACAATCCAGTCTGGTTATCTCATGCTGATTTATATTTGTGACAGACTTAAAAATTGAAGAGTGCTAATACTGAAACTTAACCTAGTAGGTAAAATATATCAAAACAGGTCCATGGAAGAACTAAAAGAGATCTTTGCAGTTAAGCCTGGAAATCAGTTTTATGGCTGTAATGTTTCTTTGGAATAATTACATCATGCAGTGTAGCAGTTTAATATTATTGATGAATTCCAAAAAGAAATATTGGATTGTTTGTAAACTGGTCTTTTCCTCTGGGCATATTAGAGTGTATTGGATTTGGAGGTTTTACTTTTACTTGATTAAATAATGACTAAGGCTTTGATTGGGCCACATCAGTAGGACCTTGAGTCCCCGCCCGTGGGCAGGGACTCACAGAGAAACTGCACTGCAGAGAAGGAATTTTGGAGTTTTTTTTGAGCTGGAGCCCAGGGGACTAAGCACACAGCGGAGCATGGTCATGAGGAAAGAGAAAAGGCCCCAGAAAGAGAAACAAGCTGTTTGCCTAATAGTCTACAGCTGGCCTTGTGGAGAGAAAAAGCAGCTGAGCCCGGAAAGACTCAAGCCCCTGGGAGAGACAAAGCTAGAGAGCCTGTCCTTGGAACCTTAAGAGGAAGCCTGAAAAAAAAAAAGAGGAAGCCTGAACCCTCAGACATCAGCAGCCACGTGGCAAGAGACTTACGGCCTGGTAACTGCAAGCTTCCACCCCAAAATAAATACCCTTTATAAAAGCCAACCGATTTCTGTTATTTTGCCCATCCACATCCCTTTGGGCTGATACATGCAGTACTTATTGTACTTATTTATGCCAATGATTGTTCTGCTTTTAACGTAGTCTCATTTAATTCTATTTATAGTTAGGAAAACTCAAGTTCGTTAAGTTAAATAACTGTCCAAAAGTCACATGGCAGCACAGTGAAGAGGTAGGATTTGAACCCAGGCAAATGTGGCTCCACAACACTCTCCCATGCCATAGTGCCACACCAACTACTGGGACTGGGATGGAGACATTTATGATTTTGAAAAGCCAGAATATCAGTTTAAGAGAGTTGGTGCATGCAAATTCTACAGTGTTACAAAAGCATATCAAATATTTAGGAGGAACATGGATGTTTAAAGACACCAGAGTTATGTTTTCAAATTATGCCAAAAACATGCCATTTAACACAGAAATGTTCAAAATTTAATTGCTCTTCTGCAGTCAAAAATCTCTTGACAGCTTTGGTGGTTTTCATCATCTTTATTAGCTGCGTTTATGAGATTTCAATCAGTGAGGTTGCTAAAAAAACACTTTCCACCACCACTCTTCCTTGGGTGGGGGTAAGGAGATGCTCCATGATTTGGCCAGATTTTGTTCATCACAAATTAAGTCAACAATCCAATTTCAAAAGAAAGCACTATTAATGACGTTTCAGCCAGCTGGGTTTTGGCAAGCTTCACCAAGGGTGGAGGAAGGTGTGAAGTAGCCAGCTACATTCCCCTTCACTGCCTTTGAATCTGGAGCTCTATCCTTCACAAGGCTGCTATTGGTAGGATGGAAAAAAAAACATCACTTTCGTGAAAACACAACACAATTTTGGTTTTCACTGACCTGGTTCTGTGGGGAAAGAAAGGGCCTTAAGAAGCAAAATACTGGGGGAAAAAAGTGCTGACAATGTGGATTTACTACAAAAAGAAATTATCTGGAGTGTTTACCTTTTAAATGACATTGCAGCCACAAAAAAGCTGAGGGTGAGGGAAGAGCTGTAATTCTTCCAGCCAAGTAGATTGATAGGATTTAAAATTAAGATATAATGTAATTTAAAGAATCACACTTAGTGAAATGTTTAACACTTAAGTTTTAAAATTTAAAAATTTATTGTAGTAAAATATACAATCAAAATCTCTCTAAACCCTTTCAAGTGTTCAATCCAGTGGTATTAATCACATTCACAATATGGTGCTACCAACATCCATTACCAAACTCCTCAAATGGAAACTCTGCACCCATTAAGCAACTCCCCACACCCCTCAAACCCTTGCACCTGGTAACCTGTAATGTCTATGGAATTTGCTTATTCTATGTATTTCATGTGAGATCATACAATATTTGTATTTTTGTTTCTGGCATCTCACTCAACATGTCTTCAAGATTCATCCGTTGCATGTTATCAGAACTTCATTCCTTTCTTTTAAAGCTGATTATTCCATTGAGAGTATATACCACATTTTGTTTATCCATTAACCAGCTAGTGAACACCTGGACTGCTTCCACTTTTTGGCTATCACAGGTAATGTTGCCATGAACATTGGTGTACATGTTCAAGAAGCTGCTTTCAATTCTTTGGGGTATATACCAAGAAGTGGGATTGCTGGGTCAGATGGAATGAAGATTTATCTTTTAATGATAAGTGTTACACTTAGATACTTGCAACAAAGTATTAGCTGTATTTTGATATTTGCCTCGTGAAATTTCTGGGTTATCTCCCCAACATTAACAACTAATTTTAACTCCAAGGAAACTAAATTTTTGTTTTATTTTGCAAATCAGCTGCTTCTGCCCATTACATTTTTAAATTTTTATACCCGCCTGAGATGGCTCCCTCATCTGTCTGCTTGTCCTTTAGGAGGCACATGGAACTGAACCTGGGACCTCCCATGTGGGAGGCAGGTGCCCAATTGCTTGAGCCACATCTGCTCTCTGTTCACTACATTTTAGTGATGCCTGTAAATCCAAACCTTGTACCTTTCCAAGTTATCTAAGTATATTATACTAGTTCCTCTGAAGCCATTATGCTCCCCCCCATCTTAAAACAAAAACCTAGGGTATCAAGGTTTACCTCTACATTATCTTGAGTTAAAGATTTTGGATCCAGCATTCAAGAAGAATTCATGTTTGGGCAAGATTAGGAAAAAAGGGGCTGTGGAGTAAGAAGTAGGTGGGAAAGGGTGGGTAAAGAAGGACAGCCTGGAGAGCTATAGGAGTTATATTATTTCTCTTCACTCTCCCCTTTTTGGAATATTTGAATAGGGGGTAAAAAAAAAACTTCGCATGAAGGTTAGTGTTCCACATAAGGAACATGTGGTGGGGAGGTGCTTCAAATAAGCAGGGAGCCAAAGGGCTCACTATTTCTAGCATTCAAACAAGATAAGCATTAAACATTGTTACATGAAGGGAACTTTAAAAGGCTGTTTAGGAAGCAGATGCAGCTCAAGTGCTTGGGCTCCTGTTTACCATATGGGAGGCCCTGGGTGAAGGCAAGTCAGCCCGCATGGCGCGGTGAGCAGGCACGGCAAGATGACGCAACAAAGGGAGACAAGCAGACAGAAAAACATAGCAAATGGACACAGCGAGCACAAGCAGCAAAGGGGGGGGGTAAATAAATAAAACTTTTTTTTTTTTTTTTTAAAGGCTGTTTAACTTCAAAGGGCAAAATGTATATGGCACATCCATGAAACTGGAAGAAAATCCTCACATTTGTAGCCATTAAGGGATGGTAAGAGGAATTAGTTGCACTAATGCATTAGTGACTAGAAAAACATCATTATTTTACTGCATATAAGGCCTTAAAGGTCCTAATTCACTGGTAACTTAGTCTTCTACTCAACCCCTACCCTTAGCGTCTATGGCTATCTTCTATGGGAAAAAAGGCAGCCAAAGCCGCCAGGAGTGCCAAAGCCATACTTCAGCAGCAGAGGGCTGGCTCCGTCATTACTTTTCCACTAACTGAAAAACAGAAACTGACAACAGTACTTTTACATTGAGCTGCACTGCATTTTTCCTAAGACTTATAGAACCCATTTCCTGTCCTGCCAACAGCATAGCTACTCCATAGGGCAGTGGCTTTCACCTTAGACTGCATAGGAGGACCACATGGGAATTAAGAAGAAAAAAGATAGAATACTTGGACCCCAACCCACCTTACCAATTAAATAGAATTTCTAGATACTTCCTCCTGTAGCTCAAGGAAAGTTTCATTACAGTTAAGAATTTTATCCCATCTCCCTGGCCAGTGAGACTTGAGGAGACATTGGCAAAGGAATCTTACCCAGTCTTCTGTGAAAACTTCTGAAATTTTTTCCTGCCTGGTATGAAGAGAGAATGAAATCTGGAAGTACCAACAGTACCAAAAGAAAGGAGGCAATCTAGAGCAAAGCCAGGACTCAGAAGTAAGCAGGGAAAAAGTGTACCCTGTACCCTTAATGACAGCACAAACCCTCCATCAAATGATGACGACAACCACAACTACCTCTGGAGTTGAGTGGCTTAACCAGCTTTGGTTGGGTTGCCCTTCATCTGCATCCTTAAGAGTCCCAAATTAGAAAAGCAACAGAGGGCATGAGGAAGAAAAGGTGGAATTTAATCTTTATTTACAGGGCACACTGCAAGATGTGAAATTCCACACAGAAATAAACACATTGAGGAGAGGCTTCATACAGTATGTACAGTTTGGAACTGTTCAAGTATAGTTTTGTTGTAAAAAAGTGCTACATAACAAATCACATTTAAAAAAAGAGTTCTTAGTAGAGAAACAGCAAGACAAACTTATACCAAACATAGTACACAAACAACTTTAAACCTCAGCTGTACAATCTAAAAGTTAAAAGTCCCAGGAGTACCATCCTGAACTTGGAAGGTATAGCCTTCAGAGGTAGTTTCTGGCACAACATTCTGATCATCTTCTTCCTGGAAATATATATGTACATATATATTTTATATTTTAAAATATATATATAATGCCATTAATATAGCAACCTTCTAAATGGTAGCCTGCCTAGATATCTATTTTTAGGAGGTACCGGAGATTGAACCAGGGACCTCATACATGTGAAGCAGGTGCTCAACTGCAGAGCTACACCCACTCAGCTCTATTTATTCTTAAGGTCTTCATGTATGTATTTTACACCTTTGATCCTATACAATATTCTAATATTTGAAATAGAGGAAAAAACCCATTAAGGAGAGGGGGGCTTCTGAAACTTGGTCAATCCATGAGTGCCTGTGAGGTAAAGGTTCTGAATGAGTTAAGGAATGCTTCTCTAGTTTAAAAAAAAAAAAAAAAAAAAAAAAAAAGGCGGTTTTCTTCTCTACCTGTCACCTTTCAGTTGGAAAGGAAGACTGCTTATTAGGCCCAGAGTATGGTCTTGTCATAAACTTACTCTCAAGATACCATAGGATGCCCAAAGCTGTTCATTTGAAAATGAACTGGTGATTTTTCACGTCTTAAGCTAAAAAGATGTATTATCATCAACTCCAATATCAGAAGAGCAAATACACATTATGTCTTATTTAAATTGATAATCTGTGATATTTAACAAGGATCCAGGATTCATTAAAAAAAAAAAAAAAAAAAGTACTAAGGGAAAAAACCTTATGGGCTTGACCCTACCTGTGTACTTCCCAAGTTGTTAATATTACCATCGTTACTCACCTCTACAGAGAAATACTTCTCGATCAAGCTTAATGAAGCCTTGTAAACAGACTCATTTTCATGGTTTTGTAGAGCTTCAATTTTGTCCAAGCCTCCACATTCTTCAATCATTATACTAAGTTTCTCAGTTTCACCTAGTTTCTCAGCAGCCTAAGAAAAAAATTTTTTTGATGTTTACTGACCTATATATACTCATGTATGAGTACTATTATGTATCTCTAACAGAAATAATCATTGTAAAGATGGTCTAGAGTACGAGTGAGAATACTGGCCACCTTTTCTGGGTGATGGATACATGGGAGTTCATTGTTCTACACACAAGTTCTATATGATAAAAGTTCTATGATCAGAAGTTTAAAAATTTTAAGTACGGCCTATCTACCATCAATCGCTTTGACAAAGCACCATGTACTGATAAATAAGGGATGGAACTGGAAATAAGCAACATTAGGTAAAACCAAGCCATTCATATTTAATTTCACCAAAATTAGGTATGAAAGGTCTCCACATAGAACCACACCTTCGGGAAGCGGCTGTGGCTCAATCAGTGGGGCTCCCGTTTACCATATGGGAGGCCCCGGGTTCGGTTCCCCGGGCCTCCTGGTGAAGGCAAGCTCACCCACACACGGCGTGGTTGGCTGACCCAGCGAGCGCGGGCAGCAAGGGGGGGATAAATGAATAAATAAATAAAACCTTTAAAAAAAAAAAAAAAAAAAAAAAAGAACCACACCTTCTTCCACTTGTCATCTTTTCTATGCTCTTATCAAGAGAGGCTTTCTGATCCTGTGTCTTACTAATGAATAAACTTAGCTGCCCTCCCCACTAATCTAAAAAGTAAGCTGATTATCATCAAGCCCAAATTCAAATAAATGCCACCTTGTTAGGCTTACCTGAAAGATATTTGAAATGGCATCCAGAATAACCAGAATAATCTTGGTATCTTTCGCAGTTAAAAGGTTCATCAATGGTTCTATTATGCCACAATGGACAAGGTATACAATCTGTTCAACTGTTCCACCACTTGTATAGTTGGTCACAGCCCATACAGCTTCCTTTTGTGTCTTAAAGTCTGCCTAATAAACATAAGGAAGAGGGTTTATTTCAGAATGATCTCCAAGAGGATTCCAAAGTAATGCTTTACGAAACAATGACTGAGTATTAAGCTATCCAATCTTAAATGAAAGGGATTATTACTGGCTAAAATTTAGCAAAAGACTATAAGTAAAACCCAACATCGCATATTTATTTTTCCAAGCACAGCTCTACCAAATCCCTATAGTACATAAATGCTAACAATCATTTACTAAGTCCTAAAACTTAATTACCTTAGAAAGAACGCTAACTAGGAAAGGGACCAATCCATGATTTACTACTTGTTGAATCTGGTCCTGACGGCCAGCTGTGATGTTTGACATTGTCCAGGTAGCTTCCTTCTGAATATTAGTTTTGGAGTTAGTTAGCAGGCTGGGAAAGACAGCAAGTGCTCCTGCATCTATTACAACCTGAGTCTGTTCATCTGTCCCAGTAACAATATTCCCTATGGCTCTCAGTGCAGGAGTCTGAAAAGGGAAAAAAAAACAAAAAAAATGCTGATGCTGACAGATTTTACAGCACTGCTCAAAGAATCTGTACTCTACAAGTTCTGCAAGAGGCCCACCATGGCCCAAAATAGGCAATATTTCGATATTAGCATCAATTGATTACACTCCTTATACTTTATCTTCTAATCTAAAAGTTAACTTACCATATGAATATGGGTAATATTGCATATAAGACTGTTTTTCTTTCAAATGGAACAAATGTATGTTAATGTTAAAAGATGTTAATATCAAAAAAAAGAAAAAAAACAAAAAAAAAATGAAATGAAATAAAAATAAATAAATAAATAAATAAATAAATAAATAAATAAAAAAAAGATGTTAATATCAGGCAAAAAACCACCTTACGCTAAATGAAAGAAATCAGACACAAAGTATTACATACTTTATGATTCCATTTATATAAAACGTAAATATAAATCAACTTATAAAGGTTAAAAAAAAGTTAACTTACCACAATTGGCAATTCAGTAGCTCCTAGAAGCTTCACAAGTTGGGGCACAACTCCAGTTTTCACAACCATTTCAATCCGTTCATTTGGACCATCAGTAAGATAGGAAATGGCCCAGCAGGTATCTGCTAATACTTCTGGATCATCATGATGCAGGAGACGAACTAGAGTAGGAAGAATTTGCTCAACAGCATCTAACGGGGGTGCAGGGTTCTTGTTTCGGCAAAGGTTTGAAAGTGTCCAGGTAAGGTTACGTAAGTAACCACACTGGGAGGGGGGGGAAAAAAAAATCAATGAGAGGTTCTCTGTCTTTTGTGGGAGAAAGGGGGAATGAGAATCAAGATTACATAAACTTATTGATGTTAGTAACTTACTGCTAAAGATGACATATCAGGAACTGCAAGTAGAGCCAACAGAGGATCAACTGCACCATACTTTATAACCAAGTCTCGGAAAGATGAGCCATCACCTGAAAAAAGGGAAAGGTTCATCATTTCTACTTGTTAAGCACTCTCACTGTTCAGTGACTTAGTGGATTCTCTCAGAAATCTTGGATGCCTCCAAGATGTCTTTTTTTTTTTTTCTTTTTAAAGATTTTTAAAATTTATTTTCCCACCCCACCCCATTGTTTTTGTGCTTGCTGTCAGCTCTGTTTCCATTTGCTGTGTGTTCTTCTGTGTCTGCTTGTCTTCTCTTTAGGCAGCACTGGGAACCGATCTTGTGACCTTCTGGAGTGGGAAAGAGGAGCTTAATCTCTTGCACCACCTCAGCTCCCTGGTCTGCTGCGTCTCTTAATGTCTCTTCTCTGTCTCTCTTTTTTTTTTTAAGGATTTATTTACTTTTATCCATTTTTACCCCCCCACCCCCATTTTTGCTGTTTTTGTGTCCATTCGCTGGGCAACTCTGTGTCCATTTCCTGACCTCTCTTCTCATCCTTCTCCTCCTGTCTTCACTGGGATTCAATCCTTGGAACCTCAGATGTGGGAGAGGCATCCTACCACCTGCACAAACTTAGTTCCTGATTTTTTCGGTGCGTCGTCTTGGGTCTCTGTCTCTTTTTGTTGCATAATCTAGCTGCACCAGCTCTCTACAGCCAGCACTCTGTGCAGGCCAGCTTGCTTTCACCAGGAGGCCCCAGGAATCGAACCCTGAACTTCCTATATGGTAGACGGGAGCCCAATTGCTTGAGCCACATCCACTTCCGTGAGATGCCTTTCTTAGATGCCACTTTTCACTCTTAAAAAGATCCTGAATCAAGTTCAAAACAAGACTCAAGGATCACTATTACTTTTAACAACCAACACTTTTTACAATGTCACTTGTTTAGTCAGTCAGTCAAAAGAACTTTAAATGAAAGTACCTGCAATGTTTCCTAGAGCCCAGACGGCTTGTTCACTGATGTGAGCATGGGGAGATGCCAACAAAGAAATGAATGCTGGGATAGCACCTCCGTCTACCACAGCCTTGGTCTGTTCTGATGTCCCAGAAGCAATGTTAGTGAGTGCCCAAGCAGATTCAAACTGAATGGGAGTACAATCAGTTCTGCCCAAGAAGGACACAAATTTTGGAATCAAACCAGCCCGGATTATGTTGTCTATGGGCGGCTGTTTCTCCCTAGAAAGCAGTTTCCTAAGGGGAACAAAAAAAGAAACAAAAAATTAAAGGTGATTTTCAAGTTTTTATAAAAATCCGATTAAAACGCTCAGATGTCCTGAAACTTAAGAGAAGCTGAACAAAAAAGAGAAAATTAAAATAAAAATAAAAATAAAAAAAAGAGAAGCCAAACAATTTGCATGTTGCTATGTATTTGATATTATTAGCTCCTTTTACCCAAAATGGAAATACTACCAATAATGTAAGCGACCCTCCTCTCTAATATATACTTTATTACTTTTTTTAAATGCTGACAATCTCAGCATTTAATCTCAGCTGACAGGGTCATTGTTAATTTAATTTGCACTTCTCTGGCTGCTAGTGAGGTTAAATATCTTTTCCATGATCTTTTGCTATTTGGATTTGTTTCTCTGCAAACTGTCAAGCTATAGAGACAATTAATCCTTTCTTTGTATGATGGGAGGCTGTATCTAAAGTAATCTTATTTTCTAAATGGATGGCTAGCTGTGCTAATAATTTCTCCTTTCCCTATCACTGACTTGAAAAGGCACTTTGACAAAAACTTTATGGATTTAAAAAAAAAAAAAAAAAAAAAAGGGTAGGCCAAAAGGTTAACACTGGGAAGAGGGTGTAGCTCAGTGGCTGAGTGCCTGCTTCTTATGTGTGAGGTACTGGGTTCAATCCCCAGTACCTCCTAAAAAAAATAAGAGGTTAATAGCAATGGAGATAGGATTTTAAGCAATTATAGCAAATTACAATTAAGTAATTAAGTGTATTGAAGATTCTAATAAAACTACACCTATGGGTAACTTAAACTCTACCCACACCACATGCCTGTCCCCTCCCCAAACACAAAAAAACTTAAGACTTACTTTTTTAGGCTACCCATTCTATAGAGCAGACAAGACTTACCTAGCAGCTTGAGTAGCTTGGAGCTGGCTTTCCAAATTGTTGCTATTTATGCCTTTGACAATGTCATCAACAGACCAATTTACAGTGCCCTAGGAGAAAAGTGGAATTAATTTTACAAATTTTTTTTTTCCTGTAGGCTTTTTTCAAAGATTTTATTTATTTAACCCCCCCCCCCACGGCCCTCCCCATTTGGTGCTCGCTGTATGCTGTGTCTGCTTGTCTTCTCTTTAGGCAGCACCGGGAACCGATCCTGGGACCTTCCAGAGTGGGAGAGAGGCGCTAAATCTCTTACACCACCCTCAGCTCCCTGGTCGGCTGCGTCTTTTTTTTTTTTTTTTTTGCTGCGTCTCTTATTGTCTCTCCTGTGTCTCTTTTTGTTGCGTCATCTTGTTGCACCAGCTCTCCATGAAGGCCAGTACTCTGTGTGGGCCAGCTTGCCTTTCACCAGGAGGCTCCGGGAATTGAACCCTGGACCTCCTATATGGTAGACAGGAGCCCAATCATTTGAGCCACATCCGTTTCCCTAAATTATTTTTAAAATTAGAGACAATGAAGTCCATTCTTGCCACTGTAATTGACTATAAACCTAAAAATGTCTTCATTACACTTACTTGCGCTGTTAATAACATATTCATTATTCTATATGTACAACAGTTCTCAAACTTGGGGTCATGACTCTGAAGTCTCAAGTCATAGGATACCCAAGCAACTTGTCACTTAAAATGGTTGTGAACAACTTAAAAATAAATTAGAGGGAAGCAGATGTGCTCAAGTGATTGGGCATCCATCTACCGTATGGGAGGACCCAGGTTCAATCCCTGGGACCTTCTGGTAAAAAGGCGAGCAGGCGAGTCAGACCTGCATGGCAAACCATGCAGCAAGATGGTCACGCAACAAGAGACACAGGGGAGAGTCAAGGCAAGATGTGCTAGAAACCAGGAATTGAGGTGGTTCAAGTGACAGGGTGCCTCTCTCCCACATTGGAAGTCCCTAGTCTTGAATCCTGGTGAAGCCTGGAGGAGAAAAAATGAGAAGAAAAGGCAAGAAACAAACACAGAAAGCAAGCGGGGGTGCGGAATACGGCAAAAAAAAAAAAAAAAAGAAAAAAGAATTAGTGGAGATCGAAGCTTATTCCCACATTAAACTCAATCACTTGCATTCAGATGTTTTCTTGGGGAAGAAAGGGATGTAGTTACAAGCAAAGTGCTGAGAATTTTCAGATCTAAGCTTACAACCTAAGCACTTCCATAGTACCGTGCTGCAAATATGGATGCTCTTATGTTGTGATTCAGATGAAAGAAGGCTGGGAACAAATGTGACCGTTACTCAAAAAGACAGTGTTCTCTTAGCCTACCACCTAAAAGGGAAAATGTGGCTAACAGAGAAATAACCATAAAACAAGTGGTATGCATTTATTCTGTATTCTAGGTGCAGAACCAGGGTGCTGGTTGCTATAGGAATTCAGAGAAAGGAGAGTCTATCTGCTGAGCAGACTAGTGAGTGCTATAAGGACATGATGTGGTTTGAGTATAATAGTACTTTAGAACTACAGCACATACGTATTCATTTGGAAAAAAAATTTTAATTTCTCTGCTGGAAATGCAGAGAAACCTGGTGCAAAATCAGAGCTAAAGACGACCTGGGAACCAGCAGTTTAGTGGCTTATGGATAGGTGAGCAAGAGAGAAAGCCCATCAAAATTATTGTTTGGAACAGTAAGATCTTCACAGATTTGACAATTAAAACCACAGGTTAGGAATGTTACTTAAATCTCTAAGAAAAGCAGCCTCATATCATTCTCTGGGCTTACCATAATTCATGAACTAAATTTATTTACCTGGTTGTTTCGGTTTTCCTGCAGTGGAGAAGTAGCATCATCAGGAAAAGAGCTGACATTTCTCCTTTTCAGCATCTGGTCATCCTTCTTAGCTTTCCGCAGCTCCACATTAACTTCTATGCGCCGCCGCCTCATTTCCTTGAGTAAAGATAACATATTATTTCACCTATTCACATTAGATTTTGTTGCCAAGTGAGGGCATTTTTGTTAATTCCCCCAGGGTTTTGATCCCTTCCCAAACATCTTCCCATTTAAAAAGTATCATAGGGAAGGCAACAGAAGGTACTCACTGTACTGTCTTTCCCCTTATTCTTGAATCTGTTAAAGCGGGCAGCTGGTGAATTAGCATTCTCATTGGTGGACATGGTTGTGAAACAAAGGGCGAAAGCTAGAAGATGGGGTGGGGGGATGAGAAAAACACATTTCTCTTTTATCATTGTGCCTTGTCAATAAGAACATAATTACTCAACATATATTGAATCCACACTGCTATATTAGAGAAAGAATTCCATGATTCAAGCACTATGAAATAGTTTTGACCAAAGGATAATTGTCCCCTCCCCTCTGCAAGGCTTGAGACTTTCTGGTGCAGCACTGTCAATCAGGAACATAACAGGAACCAGATAAATTTAAATTTCCTAGTAGCCCCATTTTTTAAAAAGCAAAAACAAGCAGCTTCTATCCTTCTACCGTCTTTAAATGGCTAAAATAAGTACATTTTCTACAAGTAAAAATTAAAAAGGAAAAAAAATGGATCATTACATTGCGGAGCCTTCCATAACATTTCCTGTCAAAAAGAACTTGGTTCTGCATCTCAAGCATCTCGCACTCATTCTAAAATCCGGCGACTTCTGTGCCCTTATTAAATTAGGCTGACATCAGCTGTGCCTCATTCACGCTAAAACAACCTAGAGCAGGCTCCAAAAGGTGACAAACGTAAAAGCCGTCCTCACAACTATTTTTAGCCCCATTATGTTCGTCTAGGAATTTGTGATACACCAGCAGCCAATCCAGGGCCTAAATGTTGAGTTCCTCCAACTGCCGCCTCCACGGCCCCTGCCCCCGCCCGGAGGAGGATGTAGCGTTGAGCGGGGGGTGGATGGGGGCGCTAGGGCGGCCGGGCCCTCCCGGGACAGCCTCCCTCAGGCCTGCCTCACTCCGCCTCAGGGCCGCTACGCGCAGAGGCCTTGGCGGCGGTTCGCAGTTTCGGGGCCCTGAAGCACTGGCACCCGCACTGCGAGGCTAAACAGCCTGGCGAACGAAGGACGGCCCCGAGGCCTCGCCAGCCGGGGAGGCCCCAGCCAGGCCCGGCGTGTCGCCGTGCCCCCTCTGCCCCCTCCCACCAGCACAGAGCGGCCCGCGGGCCAGCCGTTACCGCTGCGGCCCGCCTTCGTACCTGTGGAGCTGGGTCGGGCTTCCACAATTGGCGGTGCGGGGCTCTCGGGCTGCGGGTCGACGGCCCTGGAAACGTCCACCACGGCTCAGGCCGAAGACTGTGTGGCTCGTGCAGCCGGCCGGCGCGATTTAAATTTCCCGGTGGCTTCGCGTTCCGATTGGCTGGTTCGAGCCCCAGCTCTGTGCCCATTGGTGGATTTGAAAAACACTTTAGGGAGGGTCATAGGGCCTGGGGGAAGGAACATCGCGAGATGAGGGAGGGGCCGGGCGATCCCAGGGCGCCTCGCAGTTGTGGCCCGGGTGGGAGGACTGCAGATCCCGGCATGCCGCGCGGAAGAGCGGTTCCCGGCCCTGCCTGGCCGGAGCCCTCGCCCTGTCAGGCTTGCGGGTGGGTTCGACCCATGTGGTCGCGGGTTGTTGGACTGGGCGGCTGGCTGCCTTGGCCGAGTACCAAAAAATGATTCTCAAAGTCATTCTTTTAAAAATTTCACATAGTAGAAACATTTCTCTGCATTTTTTCCCTGATAGGATGCAAAAGGAACTCGGCGGGGCTTTCTGGAGGGGAAGGGGGAGTTAAAGCAGATTTTACGTTGCACTTTTCATGTTGTTTTTTTTAATTACATCATAAAAGACTGTATGGAGGCCACAAATATAATAACAAGCGGCTTATTATGTCTGTTTCTCCAAGCACTCGGATTTTTTTATTTCAAGAAATTTCAAATACAGAATTGCAAATCTTTACCCAGATTTACAAAATGTTAACATTTTGTCACATTTATTTCTCTGCATATATATGATGAGTGAGTGCATGCGATTTTTTTTAAAATTTAACTTTTTATTTTGAAATTATTTCAAACTTAGAGGACAGTTGCAAAAATGATACAAGCCCCATTCAAAGAACTGCAATAACATGTAATTTTTACATATTTTTTGAATAATACATTTGAGAGTAAGTTAGAGAAATCATGTCATTTCACCTCTAAACATTCCAATGTGTATCCTTACGAATAAGGGCTTCTCTTAAATAACGACAATGCAATCATAAAATTCAGAAAAATTGGATTTTTTTGAGGTACTGGGGTGGGGAGTTGAATCAAGGATCTCCTATGTGGGAAGCCAGTGCTCAACCACCGAGCCACATCAGTTTCCCTGAGTTGGTTTTTTCATTTGTTTTGCTTGTTGTTTGTTTTTGTTGTTTAGGAGGCACTGGACACTGAACCCGGGACCGCCAATGTGGGAAGCAATTGCTCAACCACTTGAGCCACATCTGCTCCCCAAAATTGAACTTTGAAACTATTATTTAATATAGTGCCCATTTTCAAGTTTTGCCAATTGTTCCAATAAGGTTCTATGCTGTGTTTTACACATTTCTGTAGAAAATGTTTGTATTTTCCTACCATGTACTTAAAAAAAATCAGCAAACGTTATGGGAGCACCAGGATTATAGGCTATTTTTGTTTTCTTCCTGTAATTTTTCTGTATTCTAGAAAAGCTATTTTTAGAAAGTTCATTTTTTTTTTAACTATAAAGAATTAAAATGGTGAACATTGTACATTCTTACAGGCATCTGTGCCAACCTCACTCATGGGATTTATATGGAATTGATCCTTCTCCCAGCTACCCAATCAGCATAATCCCAACCCCATAAATGCCAAGAATGTGGAAGGAATTTAGGCCCAAACCCATTATTTTAGTGACTGATAACATCCGGTATAGCAGGGATAGATAATCCTGTACTCATTCACTGTTAGTGGGAACACAAAGTAGAAAGCTTTGGTGTATCTTTCAACATAAAGCTATATATATATTAAAAGACAGGGAATCTCACTTCTAGGAAACTATCCTATAAAAATATGTTCATTGCTGCATTGTATTGCACAGCACAAAGTTGCAGGCAAACATAGGTCATAGGTATAGTTGATAGCTGACATGATTTGTC
The DNA here is from genome assembly GCA_026826555.1 of Tolypeutes matacus. Lineage (NCBI taxonomy): Eukaryota > Metazoa > Chordata > Mammalia > Cingulata > Chlamyphoridae > Tolypeutes > Tolypeutes matacus. Next base: position 6,538,909 of record JAKSZT010054478.1, read on the forward strand.
TTTTCTCAAATTTGTCTGTTCTGGTAGGAGTCAGATTTGCCATGAAGCTAATGAAGTATAAGTGTCAGGACCCATCCCTTACCCAGACCCCTTCCCTGGACCTGAGAGAGCCCTAACAATGCATTTATCTTGTCATGCTTTTTTAAAATTTGCAAAATTTTAGCCACAACATATTAAGACTTCTTTCTTTTCCTACTCTTAACTTCCTCTTCACACCAGCCCATCTCCCTGGTATTGAGTGATGTGCACATGGGCAATTGGGGGGTCCAGCTTAGGAGAAGTTGAGATGATACATTTAGCTTGTGCTTAGTTGCATATATTTCTGTGGTTCACAGTAAGGGTGGCTTCCAGGAATTTCCTATTGCCCACTTTGCTCCTGGTATCATGACACAAGGTGCAGGGCCAGATGCATATGCTGCCAAGTATGTAAGAAAAAGTATTACCTGACAGTAGCAAGCAGTTAATTAAAATAATATTTTCTGGGGAAGCGGCTGTGGCTCAATCGGTGGGGCTCCCGTTTACTATATGGGAGGCCCCGGGTTCGGTTCCCGGGGCCTCCTGGTGAAGGCAAGCCGGCCCGCGCGGCGTGGTTAGCTGACCCAGTGAGCACAAGCAGCAAGGGGGGGATAAATGAATAAATAAATAAAATCTTTAAAAAAAAAAAAATTTTTTTTTCTGGATTTTATGGAATTTGACAACTTCTGAAAATTTGTAATTTGTTCTGATTTCTCATTCTAAATAAACTCTCATTTTGGTACCTAATGTTGTTATTCACAATTCTTTTTTTTTTTTTTTCTTAAAGAGGACCTGCCCAAATTGTATATCCTTAGGGCTTCATCACGCCTGGATTTGATCTTGGTTGTAGTGGCTGCCAAACATGTCCCTCTCTCTGGTCTCAAGAACAATGAGATGGGTGTGTGACCAACGCCTGGCTACTCAAATGACCCTGCCACCCTGGTTAGAGTGATTGGCCCAAGGTATAGGTCATACCTGATCAGCATCCCTTACTTCTCCTGATAACAGCAAAGTAGTTCTGTGAAGAGCCCACTTACAGTCCATATGCTTGTATTTTTAATATTTATTTTATTTATTTCCCCGCCTTCATTGTTTGTGCTCACTGTCTGCTCTCTGTGTCCATTTGCTGTGTGCTCTCTGTGTCTGTTCGTCTTCTCTTTAGGAGGCACCAGGAAACAAACCTGGGACCTCCCATGTGGGAGAGTTGTGCTCAATCGCTTGAGCCACCTCCACTCCCTGCTTTGTTGTCCCTCTCATTGTGTTTCCTCTTTGTGTCTCCTTGTTGCATCATCTTGTTGCATCAGCTCGCTGTGCCAGCCCGTCGCGCCAGCTCTCTGTATTGCTTGTCTTCTCCAGGAGGCACCAGAAACCGAACCCAGGACCTTCCATGTGGTAGGTGGGAGCTCAATTGCTTGAGCCACATCCACTTCCCTCCACATGCTTTTTTTTTTTTTTTTTTTTTTTTTAATACAAGTTCTTATATATTTTCTGTAAAAACAATTTTTTTTTTTACATTTTTTAAGGATTTATTTACTTTTATCCATTTTACACACACACCTCCCCCCCCAGTTTTGCTGTTTCTGTGTCCATTCACTGGGCAACTCTCTGTGTCCATTTCCTGCCCTCTCTTCTCATCCTTCTCCTCCTGTCTTCCCTGGGATTCGAGCCTCGGAAACTCCGATGTGGGAGAGAGGCGTCCTACCTCCTGTGACACCTTAGTTCCTGGTTTTTCGGTGTGTCTCATCTTGGCTCTCCCTTGTGTCACTCTACTGTTACATCCTCATCTTGCTGCATGGCTTGCGGGACCTGGCGGTGCACCTGTGCATGGGGCCTGATGGCTCACCTGCGCACAGGGCCCACACACCTTCTATATTTTCTTTTTTTTTCCATTTTTACCAGGAGGTCCCGGTGGTCGAACCCGGGTCCCTCCATATGGGAGACGGATGCCCAACCACCCAAGCCGCATCCATCCCCTGCTATATCTGTTAAGGCTGACCAAAGATACCCAGAGTTACAGTCTTTTCCCATACAGGATGGTCATATAATAAATCAGGCTTAGTTTATCACCAGCGTTCTAAAAACCAGACCTAGGGAGGAAAAACTAGGTCTGGGGATACATGCATGGTTTCTAATATAGCGAATATTTGGCCTACCCTGATTATCACAAAATCAGGACAGCGAGAGGATTCGCATCCTCCACATGCTTTTAATGGGGCTTCCCTTACTTCTTAGCTCTGGGACTGGTCAAGTAACCTAGGCCTGGCCAAAGAAAGCACTTCTGCTTTGTAAACATTGTAGTTGAATCAAAGCTGGGCAGGTAACCAAAGCCTGGCCAATCAGAGTCAATCCTGGGAACTTACGGGGAAACTTTTGAGAAAGGAAACGTTCTTTCCACTGCATTACTAAATTAGTACATTTTAAACATGGAGCTCCCTGTGGTTATTTGTGCACCACGTGGGAGAGTTTGCTGGAGATTGGAAAGAGAGAGAGAGAGAGCTCCATCTGATGACATTCAACATCAACCCTCTAATCCAGCAACATCTGAAGCTAGTACACCCTTGGAATTCGCCCTTGAGTGAACCAATCAAGTCTTCATTTGTGTGGGTGTTTTGCTTAAACTAGCTTAAGTAAGTTTTCTTTCACAAGTGAGTTCTAACTAATCCATTAGTCCATTCAGATTCTCTCTCCTGGAAATTTGAGTCTTGAAAGGGGATGGGGCTGAGTTGTTTGAGGGACAGCAGCCCAGAGATAAGGTCACTGAGCTACTGCAGCTGAGAATCTCTGGTTTCTGTCCTCTACATAGGCCTTCTTGTTAACTCATCTTTCAGTGCCAGGAATTATGCAATTTTCCTCAAATATACCCCATTCTGAATTAAGTTAGCATGGCAGCAATAGCCAATTGTCCATCAAAAACTCAGGATCAGGAGCTGATGTGGCTCAAGCAGTTGGGCACCCACTTCCCACATAGGAGATCCCAGGTTTGGTTCCCAGTGCCTCCTAAAGAAGATGAGCAGATACAGAGAGCACACAGCAAACAGACACAGAGAGCAGACAGCGAGCTCAAACAAGGGTGGGGGAAATAAATTTTTAAAAACTTAAAAAAAAAAGTCAGGGTCCACTTTCCATTTGGTATAATTGTTGCTGGGAAGTGGCCGCCCAGCCAGTGACTCTGTATCCCAATCTCCTTGCATCAGATGGGACCACAAGTCTAGTTCGAGTGGAAGTGTGTGTCTTCTGGGTCAGAGCTTCAGAAGCGGGAGTGCCTTTTCCTCTCTCTCTCTCTCCTTTTCCCTGGTTTGAGGCAGACAAGCATGACTGTAAGTGGAAGGTGATGAAGCTGTAAGTTATAAGGAGCCCAAGTCCCTGGATCACTGCTTAGAAGACAGGTACCAGCCAGTCAGAAATACCCATTTTAAATTTTAGATGAGCAAGAAAATAAATGTCACTTGCGATAAAGCACAGATATTTGAGGGGTTATCTTTTATAGCAGCTAGGTGTACCCTAATTAATATGGCTAAGAGTTGCTTCTCGTTACTTGTTACCCAAAGCCCTCAATGGAATGAAAATTTGGTGTCAGGCCTAAGAGGCTGGTGACAGAGTCACAGGGAAACCAGTGGCATTTAGAACTGTTTAGGTCAGAGGCTGAAATGGAATGAAAGGATATGTCATCCTGTCAATATTCTGCAATATTCTGATATAGGAGGTAGAGCCCATAGAATGCATTAGTGAAAGTGAGCTAGTCAGGTTGTCACCCACTGAAGGAGAAGCTCTTGGGGAGAGAGTAGACACTAACTGGCATAATCCAAAGAGGAAAGCCGTTCTCCTGGTTCATGGAGAGCATATGACTCACCCAGGGCTTCTGTTAGACTAATAGGGTAGAGACATAATCCCTCTGCCCTTGGAGTCACGAAAATGGCTGTAAAGTCTGGAGCTGTTGTAAACATCCCGCCATGATGAGGAAAGAGATGGTCTGAGAATGGAGAAATGAGTAGAACTGAACCAAGAGAGAGAAGCCAGATCCTGGAGATAATATTTAAACCCTGGATCAAGCTGCTCCTGAAGGTAAATCTATCTCTGGCCTTTTTAGTTTTATAAGCTGATAAATTCTCTTTTTGCTTAAGTCAAGTTTGGATTGGGTTTTCTCACCTTTGCAAATGAAACAATCATAAGTAACAAAGTCAGGGGTTTGGACGGAGTGAGATAGGAGATCTGATGACAAAGAAGTTTTGGCGAAGTGTCTGTATATGGATCTCTTAGAGTGGATCTAGAAGGTGTGATTCAGTCATATGAATGTTCTTCCAAAGGCCTTAACTGTGGAACAGACATTTAATATTTAATGCTCTGTGGATATCCATCATCCTCTTTCCCCATCCAGGCCAGTCTTGTTCACGTGGTGAGCTGGCCCAGAGAGCTGGCCCATGCGAGTGCTGGCTCGAGCAGAGAGTTGGTGCAGCAAGATGACACAACAAAAAGAGCACAGAGGAGAGACAAGAAGAGACGCAGCAGACCAGGGAGATGAGGTGGCACAAGAGATTGAGTACCTCTCTCCACTCCAGAAGGTCCCAAGATGAGTTCCTGGTGCTGCCAAAAGAGAAGACAAGCAGACACAGAAGAACACACAGCAAATGGACACAGAGAGCAGGCAGCGAGCACAAAAACAACCAGGGGGCGGGGGGGGGGGATAAATAAATCTTTTAAAATATATATGTTTGTATATATATATCTGGTGGGAAGCAGATGTGGCCCAAGCGGTTGAGTGCCTGCTTCCCACATGGGAGGTCCTGGTTCAGTTCTGGTGCCTCCTAAAAATTAAAAAAATAATTTAAAAAAAACAAGGAGCAGATATGGCTCAAGCAGTTCAGTGCCCACCTCCTTTGTGGGAGGTCCTGGGTTTGGTTCCTGATGCCTCCTAAAGAAGGCAAAAAGACAATGAGGAAAAACAACAAGCAAACAGACAAGAGAGCCATCTCAGGGGGTGGGGATCTCATAAAACAAACAAAAAAACCATGAAAGCAAACAAACAAAAACACCAACTCAGGGGAGCTGATGTGGCTCAATGGTTGAGCACCAGCTTCCCACACACAAGGTCCCGGTTCAAGCCTGGGTAAAAACAACAACAACAACAACAACAACAAAACAAAACAAAACAAAACAAAAAACCTGGTGATTCAGTCTCAAAATTTTTGTGTTCTTGTCCCTGAAACTCCACTCTAGAGGTTTTGGTACACATGGGGGGAATATCAGGGAGCATGATAACTCAGCCAGCCACTTCTGCTCCTCATGGAATACGTGGATAGGCAAAAAGTCAGGTGATTCATTCTGACTCAGGAGATCAGATTGCTGCTGCTCAAGAGGACAGGGAGAAGTATGGACGGAGACTCCCCCTGGGGCACCTCTTTTTATTCCCATGCCTGTGGTAAGGAATAGAAGAAGCCAATAGGAAATCTCACAAGCCTACACTGCAAGCCTGGACTGGTGGTTTGGATCACCTACCTGCTAGTTACAGAATCAAGACCAGCTGTGTGGTTGCTGAAGGCCCAGGTGACATGGGATGGGCGGAATCAGCCTTGTGACCAGTTCATAGTTCATTTGATGAACTAGAAATTTTTTAGCATTTCCTTGTTTTTCTTTCCCCTTTATATGTTGGAGTATATTGGAGGTATTTTGATTCACTATTTAGTCCAAGAATATAAAATAATGAGAAAGGAGGCCAATAGAAATAAAGGAAAAACAGACAAAGAGTGTTGCACTCAGAGACTGGTAACCCCCTTACTTCCCTCTGAGTGTGGTAACTGGATATGACTTTGTGTGGCTTTCACCAGACAGCGGGAGATACATTTTCATTTGTATGTGGAATCGCTGTATTTGATTAGGTAGAACAAATAGAAATTGTCGATGTTCGACTATTTTTTTTAACTTTTTTTTTTTTTTAAGATTTTATTTTTATTTATTCATTCATCCCCCCCTTGCTGCTTGTGCTCGCTGGGTCAGCTAACCACGCCATGCGGGCGGGCTTGCCTTCACCAGGAGGCCCCGGGAACCGAACCCGGGGCCTCCCATATGGTAAACGGGAGCCCTACTGATTGAGCCACAGCCGCTTCCCTTTTTTAACTTTTTATATTGAAATAATTCCAACTTACAGGACAGTTGCAAAAATAATACAAAGTCCATACAGAGAACTCTGACATACCCCCGCCCCTACCCCAGATATCCAGATCCACCAATTTCAACATTTTCCCACCTTTGCCAAGTCAATCTATGATTTACCTCTCTATTTTCTGAACATTAGAGAGCAGGTTCCACACATCATACTCCATGAATACATATTACTTCCATTCATATTTCCTACAAACAAGGATAGTCACTTGTGTGTTCACCTTAAGTACAGTTATCAAGTTCAGGAAATTTACTGTTAATATAAAGTTTACATTTTATATTCCAAATGTTTTCAATGTTCCACTAATGTCCTTTGGCACCTTTTCGCCTCCCTTCTTAGATCCCATCCAGTATCACATATTGCTTTTTTTTTTAAGATTTATTTTATTCATTTATTCCCCACCTCCCTTGTTTTTACACTCGCTGTCTTGCTCTCTGTGTCCATTCGCCATGTGCTCTCTAAGTCGGCTTGTCTTCTCTTCTCGTCTTCTCTTTAGGAGGCACCGGGAACCGATCCTGGGACCTTTGATGTGGGTGAGAGGCACTCAGTCGCTTGAGCCATCTCTGCTCCCTGGTTTGCTGTGTCTCTCATTGTCTCTCCTCTGTCTCTGTTTCTTGCGCCAGCTCACCGAACGGGCCAGCTCGCTTTCACCAGGAAGCCCCAGGAAACGAAACCAGGACTTCCCATAAGGCAGACGGGAGCCCAATTGCTTGAACCATATCCACTTCCCACATATTGCATTTAATTTTCATTATCTCCTTCCTTCCTTCCTTTCTCCCTTCCTCCCTTCCTCCCTCCCTTCCTTTCTCCCTCCCCTCCCTCTCCTCCTTTCTCTTCTCTCTTTTCTTTCTTCCTTTCTTTTTCTTTCTTTTCTTTCTTTTCCCTCCCTCCCTCCTTCCCTCCCTTCTTCTTTCTTTCTCCTTCTTTCTCTTTCTTCTTTCTATTTCTTTTCTTTTTTCTTTCTCTCTCTCTCTCCTTCTCTCCCTCCTTTCCTCTCTCTCTCTCTCTCTTTCTTTAACAAATACACAACATAAATCTTCCCTTTCCAGTGGAATTAATCATATTCACAATGTTGCAGTACCCTCACCACCATCTATTACTAGAACTTTCCCTTCATTCTAAACAGAAACCCTATACTCGTTTTTCATTATCTCCCCATTTCCCCTGCCCCACCCCTGGTAGCCTGTACTCTACTTTCTATGAGTTTGCATATTCTCTGATATTTTCTTTGAGATTTCCATGGGACTTAAACTACTTTTTAAGCAGTTTTATTGAGATATAATTAATATATTATGCAATTCACTCATTTAAAGTGTACAATACAGTGGTTTTTAGTATATTCAAAGTTGTGTAACCATCATCATAATCAATTTTGGAACATTTTCATCACCCATTAACTTACGCAACCACTAACCTACTTTCTGCCTCTATAGATTTGTCTATTTTAAACATCTGCTATAAGTAGAATCATACACTATATGGTAATTTGTGACTGCCTTCTTTCAATGAACATGATGTTTTCAAAGTTCATTCATGTTGTAGCATATATCAGTACTTTGTTTCCTTTTACTGGCAAATTATATTCCATTGTATGTGTGTTTACACCACATTTTTAAAATTCATTCATCTGTTGATGACCATTTGGGTTGTTTCCACTTTTTGGCTTTTATGAAAAATGCTGCTTTGAGCATTAGTGTACAAGTTTTTGTGTGGACATGTGTCCATTTCTCTTGAGTATATAACTAGGATTGGAATTGTGGTCAAAAAGTAATTCCATGTTTGGTATTTTGCATAACTGTTTTGGAAACTCAAACTGTTTACCAAAAGGGCTACACCATTTTACATCCCCATCAGCAATGCATGAGGGTTTCAATTACTCCACATCCTTATCAACATTGTTATTATCTGTCTGATTATAGCTATCTGAGTGGGTATGAAGTGGTTCCCTCATTGTGGTTTTGATTTGCATTTCCCTAGTGGATAATGATGTTGGGCATCTTTCCACATGCGTATTGGCCATTCATATACCTTCTTTGGAGAATTATCAATTTAGATCCTTTGTCATTATTTTTATTCATAAAAAATAATCCAGGGCATTAGAGATTTATGTATACATATGAGAAAAAGGGTGCATTTGTGTGATGAAAAACCAAGGGGTGGAGTGTAGTGGTTATCTGTTGTCTCCACCTTCTTGCCTTTTCTCCCAGCTTCAGGTAGCAGTAGCTTCCTTTGTTTGGGGAATTGCCCTTCCCTTATCCAGAATGAATTTATGGGGTTGCCAATTAGTTTTTGACTTTCCCCTCTTTACCCCATCAAAGGTGGTCATGTGACCTTGAGTAGCCCATCCCCTGAGTTACAGTAATTGGTCCAAGAGGTGGCCCTGATTCACACCAGACCAATCAATCGTTCTCTACTGAGAATTCAAATCCTGAACGGAGACACCTAAGGAACAAAACTGACATGTCTGATGGCAGCACCCTAGAGAGAAAGTTTATGGATTCCTGTTCTTGAGATTTCTGGAAGTAAGCTGTCCTCCCCCAAGTGCACTGAGTGTCCAGCTACTCTTTCATTTCTGTGAGCTACTACAGGATTCTTCCAATAACCCTCTTTTTGGATTAAATTCAAGTCAGTTTTTGTTGTTCACAACCAATCAATAATTGATATGACTAAGAATGAATAAATACTTTGTGGAAAAATCAGTCAGTGGAGTATTATATCATTAAAGAGAAGGAAGTACATATATATGTACAGAAATTTTAAAATTACTAAGGTAATACATTTTCATCACAGCAAAAAATACATAAATATACAACACTGTTACCAAACCTGTGGACCACAGACCAGGTGGTGGACCATGCACTGTTACCTGCTCACAACCACATACATACAGAAATTGAGAAACTCATAGCAGTTTGATGATGCCACAACATCTTTATCAATTTTTACAAAAATATCGGTTTGCAACAGATTGTAAATTACAACAAAACAAACAAACAAAAACCTGGATCTTCACCAGAGATCATTTGAGAAGCACTGGAATGTCAAGAACCGTAAAGAGTCTAAGATTTCACACTCCTTGCAAGCTAATAAGTTAGCCTGCCATAGTTTCATGGATGCTGGCAAAAGATATGAGACTCCTGTCTCTGACACCTGGGTCAGAAACAAAGGACTTTATTACTCACAGCAATAGCAGTAGCCAGGGTATCAGTGTTTGTGCCAATTTCCTGAGCTCTGGTTTCCATAAGGTGAAACAGAGAAGTCCAGGTGAAGTCTGTACACACAGCGGTTGGGTTAAACAGAGGAACCCTGAGCTTGGAGAATGTTTTAGGCTGCTAGGCTGCCAAAAGCAATAAACCAGAAATGGCTTGGCTTTTACAATGGGGATTTATCTTACAAGCATACAGTTTTGAGGCTGAGAAAAATGTCCAAATCAAGACATCATCAGACGATACTTTCTCCCCAAAGAATGGCTGCTGGTGAGCCTAGACTCCAAGGCACATGGTAGTATCTGCTGGGCTGTCCCCTTCTGGGCTTCCTTGCCTTCAGCTTCCTGCTTCCCTGGTTCTCTCTCTCTTTGTCTGAATTTCATTCTCTCTCTTTTTTTAAATAAAATTTTATTGAAGTATATCATTCATACATAAACAATAAATGTATAGTAAAATTTGCGAATTTACAAAACAAACATGCATATCACCATACAAGACTTCCATACATCTCACCACCACCACCACCTTGCATTGTTGTGAGACATGTTACAAACTATGAAAGGGCATCGTCAAAATATACTACTAACTAAAGCCATGGAAGAAAGAAGCTAAAATCAACAAAACCCAGAAGAGAAGAGAGGGACCCGCAGATGCTGCCACATGCCTTGCCATGTGGTAGAGGAGTCCAGGATCACCAGCAGTCGTTCTTTGGAAAGAAAGCAGTACCTTGATGATGCCTCGATGTGGGCACTTTTTCAAGCTTCAAAACTGTAAGCGTTGGGGGGCGGATGTGGCTCAAATGGTTGGGTGTCCGTCTGCCATATGGAGGGACCTGGGTTCGATTCCCGGGACCTTCCAGTAAAATAAATAAATAAATAAATAAATAAATAAATAAATAAATAAACTGTAAGCGAATAGATTCCCGTTGTATAAAGCCAACCCGTTTCATGGCATCTGCTTCCAGCAGCCCAGGGCAATAAAGCGGGTCCTCTTGGGAGAGGTGGTCACTCAAAGGCCCATCCTGTACACACGAGCCTGTCCATACAAACCTTCCCTACCAGTTCTTATGCCTCATTATTTTATTAAACATTCTGTAAAAAGTTTTTCAAACATACACAAGAGTAGAGAAAAGAGTAAAATGAACTCCCACATGGCCAAACCCAACCTCAGGGATTATCAGCATTCTGCTGTTCTTGGTGAGCATCCCTCTACCTTTCTCCTGGTGAGTGAGAAAAAAAAGAGTATGGCATTTCGTTTTATGACACATGAATCTGATTAAGCATTTTTCTTCATTCTCTTCATTAACAAGGAAGCCTTGACCATGTCATTTAACCAATCTGGGGAAGTGGATGTGGCTCAATTGATTGGGCTCCTGTCTACCATATGGGAAGCCCCAGGTTCAATTCCCAGGGCCTCCTGGTAAAGGCAAGCTGGCCTGCACCACAGAGAGCTGATTGCCCACGCGTGTGGAGAGCTGGTGCAGCAAGATGCTGCAACAAAGGGAGACAAGCAGAACGCACAGCAGATGGACACAGAGAGCAAACAGCAAGCATAAGCGGCAAGGGGGGGGTGATAAATACATAAAAATAAATCTTTAAAAAAAAAAAAACAATCTGTGCTCAATTATGTATCTTTCTGAACACTGGAGAAACAACTGAATTTGTTTTTAGGATCGAATGAAATAAATGTGCCTGGGAAAACACACACACATACACACACAAATATATATATGCTACTAATTATACCCCATATTTTACGTTTGGTGTATTTTTTCCCCAACCCGCCCAATTATTAACACCCTATATTAGTATTATATATTTGTTATCATTCGGGTGAAAACGTTTTCCTATTTGTCCTGTTAACTACAGTCCATCATCCACCACTGGTTTCCCTGTATTATACAGTCCCATGCTTTGTACAGTCCACTCAAAGTGTACACTCAGTGGCTTTCATTTTCATCAGAGTTGTGCTGTCATCACCTCAATTTGAGAATTTCATTATTCCAAAAGGAAAAGTCCCATAACCCCTTATACCTCCCTATTGTTGTTCCTTAGTATTGGAAAAAGTCTCTTCTTGCCATTTCATTCTTTTATAAAGAACTTCAATAAGAGGATTAACGCCCACACTGGGCCATGCCCTACTGAAGTAACCTAATCAAAAGGACCCACCCACAGGAATGGATTAACATGATTTTCTGGGGCCCATGCATCTTCAAATCGTCACGATTAACCTGAATCTTTTATAATGTGCAGTCAGCCTGCCTGACCTTTGTCCAAGAGGGAGACATTATCTGTATTGTACTGGACAGTAACCAAATCTTCCCTCTACTCTGGAGATTCTGTGTCTATCTTTCAAGTCTGTTATACAAACATCCTTGAAAAGAGATTCCAGAATGAAAGCTGTCAATGCCCCTGCTTGCAAGTTGTGTGGAAATACAGGAGACCCAATGACAACTGTCTCCCAACATGGTAGATAAGAGTATTAAGTCCTAGCTATCCTCAAATCCTCATTCCTCAGAAACAACCATTACTGAGTGAGTGTATATTCCTCCAGAGAGGTTTCATGTTTCGCTATTTTCACAAAAAAGGATTCATATCTTACAAATTTTTTTCAAACTGCTTTTTTCACTTTGAAACATATCAATGAATTGCAGGTACTAAGAAAGAAGCTATAACCCACTACAGCTAAAATAGCAAATGTGTCAAGGACACTATAGAATTGGTGTACCAGGATTGCAAAGCTGTTCAGGAGTCAACATCAACTACATGAGGGAGAGCAAGACAATTTCTAGCGTTGCTGAAAAAAAGGGAATATTGACTACTTTTGGTAGCAGATTTCATGGTTTTGACTGTTACCTCATTTATAAAAGGTGGTTTTCTTGTCTTGCCCCAAAATGTGTATTAGTGAAGCATGTCATCGCCCCTTAGGAAGGTGATGCATTTTAGGCATTACTGGGGAACTGGGCATCATCGTGCCTTTAATCGCGAGAGGCGGGAGGGCAGGAGGAGGAAAAAGGGTGTATCCGGGGCGGAGCAGGGAGGGAAGGGAGATTTGAAGCTCTGTTGGGGTGGAAAAGCCTATTCACCCCGGAATCCTCCAGCAACCCCCAGCAGCACACAGTAGGTTATCAAATTAATGTTTGTTGAATAAATGAAGGAAAGAAAGAGGAGGAAGGGGTTGGAAGGGGCAGGAAGGTTGTTGCTGAGAGGAATGGGGTGGGGGCGGCTGGTTCTTAACGCCGCTGAACTGAGGAAACTCAAAATGCAAAGGCCCGGGCCCGTCCGGGTCAAGTGAATTGGCATGGAGGGTCGGCTTGGAGAGAGGAAGACACTGGAATTTTGTTTAAAGCTCCCCAGGCGAACCTAATGTGCACCCAGAGTCGAGAACCTTCTGAGAAACCCCCAGCGAGGAAAGCGCCCCGAGACGCTGCCCCTTGCCGGTCACACAGTCCCTTCGCCGCAAGACACGGCGCGCGACAGCTCCAGTGCGCAGGCGCCAAAAGGCGCAGGCTCACGCCGCCGCTGCCGCCAGGGGCGGCGCCCAAATCGCACGCGAAGTGATGGCATCACGTAAGGAGAAGGTGTGAGAACCCGGATCCTGTGGTGACCCAGTGGCCTAATGGATAAGGCATCAGCCTCCGGAGCTGGGGATTGTGGGTTCGAGTCCCATCTGGGTCGCACAGGTCCTAGTTTTGGTATAGAACGGCGGAGACGGGTGCTGACGACAGTTTAAAAAAAAAAAAAAAGACCATTTTGAAGTGTTTATGTCGCTGCAGCAGACTCGAGGCCAATTGCTATTACAAATTAGAAGGTAGTTCTACGGACCTTAAAAACAGTAATCCGGAGCTTGCTAATAAAAGACAAGATCTGTTCCTAAGATGAGAATTTACTCTTGCTTAACTTATACCAATTTTTAAGAGAGGGAAAAAAAAAAAAAGGCTTAAGCACGAACTAGCGGCTGGACAGATGGCAGGCACCCCCTTTCCCCCTCATTTGCAAAACTTTCTCCCTATCCTTACTCCAAGGAGTTGAGTGAGTAGATCCAACTGTGCTGGCTCCAAGCAGAGTTATTTCCAGTATTCAGCAGAATTTATAGAAAAGCAACTGTGTTGTTACAACATACAAATATAATAAACATAATTTATGATTTCTGTCCTCAAAGTATGGAGTATTTTTTTGCGTGTGGTTGATCTGCAAATTAGTGTAACAGAGAAATACAGTCAGTTTAAACTTTTCGGACCCATTCAAGTTCACTAGCCTGAAAAGTTTGTACAAAGAGAATATCATTGATTTTTTAAATCTTTTCCAATTTTTTATTATTTTTAAACTATTTTAAAAGAAGTTTTAGATTACAGAAAAGTTACATTGAAAATATAATGGATTCCCATATACCTCACCCCCTCTTCCTCTCATATTTTCCCTTATTAACAACATCTTTCATTAGTGTGGTACATTTGTTACAATTGATGAACACATATTGAAATATTGCTACTAACCATGGTCTATAGTTTACATTATGGTTTACACTTTGCACCGCAAAATTTTATAGGTTTTGACAGAATGTATAATGACCTGTACCTATCACTGCAATATCATGCAGAACAATTCCCATGTCCCCAAAATGCCCCACGTTATACCCATTCTTCCCTCTCCCTCCCCTCAGAACCTCTGGTGGCCACTGCCTTTATAGCAATGTTACAAGTTCTTACATTACTAGAATAATAATAAGTCTACTTTGGTCCATAGTTTCATTCTCCTCTTAGGTTTGTTCATTCCTCAGACTTGAGGATTTGGGGATGGTGATGCCCACTCTGCTTTGAATTAATTTTTACTCTTTAAAAACTAAACACTAAATCTCTTTCTCTGCCTGCCTGGACCAGCATGGAAGGAGACCTGGGGACTTTTAATCAGTAATGGGGATTTGTAATCTGTAAATCAGCCTTTTTACCCCTTTTTAGCCCTTTTCCTTTCTCTGCCTGAACCAACCTGCAAGTATATCAGGGACCCATAATCTGTTATTTTCTCCCATTTCTAGTCTCTTCCCTCAGTCCCTTAATAAACTACTGGCCTAACTAAACTGGCATGCACTTAAAATCCTTTTTTTGTAACATAGACAAGAACGTAGAAAAAACTAAACTAAACCAAAAACTTAACACTAAATGCAATGTGGCACCCTGGATTGGATTATGAAAAAGAAAAAGGACATTAGGCAAAAAACTAGTGGAATCTGAATAAAATCTAGAGTTTAGTTGCTAATAATGTACCAATGTTGATTTCTTAGTTTTGACAAACATACATGGTAATGTAAAAAGTTAAATTAGGGGAAACTGGATTAGAGCTCTTTATACAATCTTTGCAACTTTTTGTAAATCTAAGATTATTCCATAATAGAAAGTTCATTAAAAAAAAAACAAAAAAACCTAAACCACCACCAAAGGAGGATCTTAACTGAGCACCCGACCCCTTCCCTTTGAGATCAGGGATAGAGCGCTGAGTTTTTAAACCAGAAATCTCTAACAAATGAAGACGACCAGGCCCAGGGGATAATTTCTGTCTCCAGTCCTGGTTTCTCTGAGGTGGTGGCCACGTTAGGGTCAGTGGGCCCTCAAAAACTCTGAGCTGCACTGTCTCCTGTGGGCAGCATATGGGGACAATGGACAACGATGATGTGTCCCTGGTCCCCAAATACAAGATTGCTCTCAGATCTGGGAATGCGCAGCCCCAAGCATTGGGCTTGCCAAATTCATTGTGGGGTCGCTGCCGTTTGGGCTTCCGGCTGGGCTCCTGGGCCCCCCTGTCTCTCCCACCTCATCACTCTCCTTCAGCCTCCTCCTCTGCCCAGCTCCTTCTCTCTAGCAGGTGTTTGCAGTTCACGCACCATAGTTCATTCAGCTGAAGACAGTAACATTTATTGAGTGCCTACTGAATACCCCCAGATGATTCAGGTCACTGAAGGCAAGTTCCACTCCCAGCCCCATTGGTGCCCATTTCTTCCCTTTCCCATCTCAGAGGAAGAGCTGGCCCTCCTCCAGTCCCAGGCAGGTCCCTCTCTCTGGTACTTAAACACTCAAAAGGTATGAGTCCCTTAATTTTCCTGCTTGCTTATGTCCTTAGTTTATCTCTCTGCTGACTCTTTCCTCTCAGGCCTTCCCCGTTCCCTAAAAGTGCACTCCTGGCCCTGCAGCACCTCTCCCCAGGACTGACTGGGCTCTTGATTCTCCTCTTGCCAGGCTCTCCTCACTCCCCTTCCCCTGGGCACACCCTCCCCTAGAGTGAATTGGCAAATTTAAGGAACACTTCTCAGTCTTCATTGTGCTCGACTTCCCTTTGAGTATGAAATTCTTGACCATCTTTCCCTCTTGAAACATGCTCCTTTCCCAGGCTTCCAGGTAACCTCTTTTGCTTGGGTCTCCAAACAACTCAGTCTCCTTTACTACCTCCCTTCTGTTGCCAATGATGGAAACAAACCTGCCCAAACTAAGCAAAGCAAACAAGAACTTACGGGTGTGTGTGTGTGGGGGTGCAGCTACTGAATTCATGTAAACGGATGGGTATAGAGTTAGGGGGAGCAGGTTTGGGAACCAGTAAGAATCAAGGACACCCCAGGGGCCACCAGAAAGCAAGAGGCAGAAATTCAGGCACTCTGAGAGCTAGAACTGCCTAGCCAGGATGCCACCACCGCTGCCATCACAGCCACTTGTCGTGGAGCTCTACCTTTATAAGGGCCTCTGATAGTTGTCTCCATCCTGGGGACACTGGTTCCAGAATCCAGGATCAGGCAAAAGCTTACAGTTGGCCCTCTTAGGCCATGGACCCTTCTCCTGTTGGTTCACGGTGCTGCAGAGGAATTGTCTTCCCATGAACACTCCACTCATAGGGGAAGAAGTCATTCCTTGAAAGCATATTTAAGTCCTTTCAGGAAGGGGCACAGATGTTTGCCAGGAAAAACCTGGCACTTTTCCTCTGCACAAATTCTGCACATTTTATCTCTTGTATTCCATATAATTGTTCTATCACTTTTGTTGATTTTAGGTGATGTAGACCATGTCTGTGAAGATTCACAGACTCCCATTAGATTTTTTTATTTTTTAGTTTTTATTTTACCGGGGAGTCCCGGGGATCGAACCTAGGTCCCTCCATATGGGAGACAGACGCCCAACCATTTGAGCCACATCCGCCCCGCTCCCATTAGATTTTAGTAGGTAAAGTGTGTGTCCTCAATGCTTTTAATAGCTAAGGACATTGAATCTTGGGGGGGGGGGGATGTTATTTAACAGCTTTTGACTAACAGTAGCTGTATCACATTTATTATACCAAAGCTGAGAACAAAGATAAAATTACTAAAATATATGATATGAATACTTTCGAAAGTTGGTTTAAAATCAGCTTGAAGATTTTAAGATGACCTTCTCTCATGGTCTCAACTAGGAACGATTTTGCCCACCAGGGGATATTTTATAACGTTTAGAGACATTTTAAATTGTCACAACTTAGGGGGAGGGGTGTGCTCCTGGCATCTGGTTGGTAAAGAGCAGGGATGCTGCTAAACATCCTAGAATGCACAGGACAGCCCCCCACAACAAAGAATGATCCGGCCCAAAATGTCAACACAGCCTCCTTTGAGAAACTCGGCCTTGGCGGCTCAGCAAGCAGGGATGGTATGGCCATATTATTGATGGGCCACATTGGAAACATTTTAGGGCTGCATTGATTGTCCCTATTTTTATGATTTCTCCATTGCCTCAGGAGCAAAGTGAGGGAGTAGGTCAAAGGGTGCCTCCAAGCAGATGTCTGGGGATGCTCAGGATAAGCTGCCCTGCCTGTCTCTTTGAGACCCTCGTTGAGCCTTGTTTACTAGGGAATGGCTTATTTTTAATTATAAATTGTTTTACTTTTGAGTTTAAAAAATTGTTATCAGGGAGTGGATGTGGCTCAAGCAGTTGGGCACCTGCCTCCCACACGGGAGGTCCTAGGTTCAGATCCCCATGCTTCCCAAAGAAGATGAGCAGATGCAACAAGCAGACACAATGAGCTGATGCAATGAGCTGACAAATGAACAGAGACAACAAGCAGGGAGCAGTTGTGGCTCAAGTGGTTGGACACCTACCTGCCACATGGGAGGTCCTGGGTTCGGTTCCTGGTGCCTCCTAAAGAAGATGAGCAGAGACAACGAGCAGACAGACGAGGGAGCCATCTCAGAGGGGAAAAATTATCAAAGTGTAACATACATCCAGGCCTTTTCACGAAGTTGGCCCCAAAAGTGAAGTAGGAAGCCCCTGTCCCTCCCAAAACCAAAGCCAGAGCAAAGACTTTAAATGCCAAGAAGGAAGTAATGAAAGTTGTCCACAGCCACACAAACAAAAAGAAGATCCACACATTACTTAACTTCTGGTGCCCCAACACACTGCAACTTTGGAAGGAGCCCAAATCTTCTCAAGAGGAGCACTCTAGGAGAAGCAAGCTGACTGCTTTGCCATCACAACCTCCCCTGACCACTGAAGTGGCTGTGATGGAGTTCAAGGGCAACAATTTACTTGTGCCTATTGTGGATGTCAAGGCCAACAAGTACCAGATCAAACAGGCTGCGAAGAACCTCTATGACATTGACAGGGCCAAGGTTACCATACCATCTGATCAGGTTTAATGGAAAAGGAAGCTCCTGACAACAAAATTGGGAGCATCTAAACTTTATATAGCTGGCTAATTCTAAACATAAATTTTTACATAATAAATGCAGAAAAGTCACGACATAAGTGTACAGTTGGATTTATGTTCACAAACTTTTTTAAACTTTATTTTGTACAGTTAATAATTGAAAATATAAACAATAAAAAACTATAAATATATACCTTTCTCAATTAAATGTACTGGATACATATAAAAATTTCTTTAATCAAACAATATGTTACACAGTATATTTGCTTCATAGTAATGCATTCATACAGTATTTGTCCTTTTGTGTCTGGCTTGCTTCACTCAACATAATGTCCTCCAGGTTCATCCATGTTGCCATATGCTTTATGACTTCATTTCTTCTTACAGCTGCATAATATTCAATCGTGTGAATAGACCACAGTTTGTTTATCCATTCGTCTGTTGATGGACACCTGGGTTGTTTCCAACTTTTGGCAATGGTGAATAATGTGGCTATGAACGTCAGTATGCAGATGTCTGTTCGTGTGACTGCCAGGTCACATATACCAGGAGTCGTATATATACCCAGGAGTCGTATTGCCAGGTCACGTGGCAAGTCCACTCAACTTCTTCAGGAACTGCCAAACAGTCCTCCACAGTGGCTGTACCATTCTGCATTCCCACCAACAGTGAAGAAGTGTTCCTATCTCTCCACATCCTCTCCAACACTTGTAGTTCTCTGTCTTTTTCATAGTGGCCATTCTGATAGGTGTGAAATGATATCTCATTGTAGTTTTGATTTGCATTTTCCCTAATCATGAGTGACGTTGAGCATTTCTTCATGTGTTTTTTTGCCATTTGTATTTCTTCTTTGGACAAATGTCTATTCGAGTCTTTTGCCCATTTTTCAATTGTGTGTTTTGTCTTTTTATTGTTGAGTTGTAACATCTCTTTATATATCCTGGATACTGACCCAGCGAGCACAAGCAGCAAGGGGGGGATAAATGAAAAAAAAAATATATATATATATATATATATATATATATATAAAGTTGGGGCTAAAATATATATATATATCCTGGATAGTAAACCCTTATCAGATATGTGATTTCCAAATATTTTTTCCCATTGAGTTGGCTGCCTTTTCACCCTTTTGACAAAGTCCTGTGAGGTGCGAAAGTGTTGAATTTTGAGGAGGTCCCATTTATCTATTTTTTCTTTTGTTGCACGTGCTTTGGGTGTAAGGTCCAAGAAATCACCACCTACTACAAGGTCTTGAAGATGTTCCCCTACATTTTCTTCTAGTAGATTTATGGTCCTGGTTTTTATATTTAGATCTTTGATCCATTTTGAGTTGATTCTTGTATAGGGAGTGAGATAGGGGTCCTCTTTCATTTTTTTGGTTATAGATATCCAGTTCTCCCAACATCATTTGTTGAAGAGACTGTTTTGTCACATTAACATTATCTTGGTAGGTTTGTCAAAACCGGTTGACTGTATAGGTGAAGGTTTATTTCTGGGTTCTCAACTCTATTCCACTGATTGATGTGTCTATCTTTATGCCAGTACCATGCTGTTTTGACTACTGTAGCTTTGTAATATGTTTCAAGATCAGGCAGTGAAATTCCTCCCACATTGCTCTTCTTTTTTAGAATGCTTTTGGCTATTCGGGTGCACTTACCCTTTCAGATGAATTTGGTAATTGCCTTCTCTAATTCTGTAAAGTAAGCTATTGGGATTTTGATTGGTATTGCATTGAATCTATAAATCAGTTTGGACAAGATTGACATCTTCATGATATTTATTCTTCCAATCCATGAACACGGAATGTCTTTCCATTTGTTTAGGTCTTTTAAAATTTCTTTTAGCATTGTTTTGTAGTTTTCTGCTTATAGGTCCTGTACTTCTTTGGTTAAATTAATTCCCAGGTATTTGAGTCTTTCTGTTGCTATTGAAAATGGAATTTTTCCCCTGATTTCTTCCTCAGATTGTTCAGTACTGGTGTACAAAAACATTATTGATTTTTGCGTGTTGATCTTGTATCCTGCCACTTTGCTGAACTCATTAGCGCAAGTAGCTTTGTCGTGGATACTTCAGGATTTTCTAAGTATAGGATCATGTCATCCACAAACAGTGAGAGTTTGACTTTCTCTTTTCCTATTTGGATGCCTTTAATTTTTTTTTTTTTCCTTGTCTAATTGCCCTTGCTAGAACTTCTAGTACAATATTGAATAACAATGGTGACAGTGGGCATCCTTGTCTTGTTTCTGTTCTTAGAAGGAAAGATTTCAACCTTTCCCCACTGAGTATGGTATTGGCTGTGGGTTTTTCATATATGCCTTTTATCATATTGAGGAATTTTCCTTCTATTCCTATCTTTGGAAGTGTTTTATCAAAAAAATGATGCTGGATTTTGTCAAATGCCTTTTCTGCATCGATTGATATGATCATGTGGTTTTTTTCCTTCAATTTGTTAATGTGGTGAATTACATTGATTGATTTTCTTATGTGGAACCAGCCTTGCATACCAGGAATAAATCCCACTTGGTCATGATGTATAAGAATTTTGATATGCTGTTGGATTTGATTTGCAAATATTTTGTTGAGAAATTTTGTATCTATGTTCATTAGAGAGATTGGCCTGTAATTTTCGTTTCTTGTAGTATCTTTATCTGGCTTTGGTATTAGGGTGATGTTGGCTTCATAAAATGTGTTGTGTAATTTTCCCTCCTCTTCAATTTTTTGGAAGAGTTTAAACAGGATTGGTGTTAATTCTTTTCTAAATACTTGGTAGAATTCACCTGTGAAGCCATCTATCTGGTCCTGGATTTTTCTTTGCTGGGAGATTTTTGATGATGGATTCAATCTCCTTAAATGTGATTGGCTTGTTCTTTTTTTTTTTTTTAATAATTTTTTTTTTTAAGATTTTATTTATTTATTTATCCCCCCCTTGTTGCTTGTGCTCACTGTGTCGATTTGCTGTGCGTTTTTCTGTGTCTGCTTATCTCCCTTTGTTGGGTCATCTTGCTGTGTCAGCTCACCTCACCGTATGGGCTGGCTTGCCTTTACCAGGAGGCCCCGGGTTCGATTCCCTGGGGAATCGAACCTGGGGCCTCCCATATATAAACGGGAGCCCTATCGATTGAGCCACATCCACTTCCCTTCTTAAGTTCTTATATTTCTTGTAGTGTCACTGTAGGATAGTTGTACATTTCTAGGAATTTGTCCATTTCATCTAGGTTGTTTAGTTTGTTGGCATGCAGTTTCTCATAATATCCTCTTATGATTCTTTTTATTTCTGTGGGGTCATTTGTAACTTCTCCCCTTTCATTTCTGATTGTATTTATTTGCATCTTCTCTCTTTTTTTCTTTGTTAGTTTAGTTAGGGTTATGCTCACAAACTTTTAACACACTTGTGTAACCAGCACCAAGATTAAGAAATAGGACTTTGCTCATGGCAGAAATTCCCCTTGGGCCCCCCTAAAATCACTACTTCCACCCAGGGTTACCATTAGCCTTACTTCTAGCAGCATTAATCAGTTTTGCCTGTCTTTGTGCTTGATTGCTTTGAAATTATAATTTTCAAAGGCTATAAATACAAATATTAATTAGTATTGTAGTATTCCAAATTTCCAGAACTCATTTAGGAGTGCCAGAAAATATCTGGTAAGTATTACAACACAATATTTATATACAGAATTATGATACTTTAAATTTTATGAGATTTCAGTTGTAAAATGACAGAAAGTTGCAATTTTCTCTACTCCTCTTGGAAGTCCCACAAAAGCAACAAAGGAGATGAGGAGCATCTTCAATGAAAATAAGAGACATCTGAAACTCCTTAAAGAGAAGGAGAATGAGCCACCAAAAAGCAGTGAGGAACCAATAGAAGTGGAGGGGGGTTAGGAGAGGACGTCTGTGGCTGAGATCTTAGAAAAGGCCAGCAGAGGGCGCCTCTCCGAGGTGAGGTGGAACAGTGACCCCTTGTTTGCAATGACAAGGCTAGGGTGTGTGGGTAGCGCCTGACCCTCCCAGGGCCAGACCCATGCTCTGAGTAGGGATTTGCCTTCCTTGCCTGCAGGACTTCTGCCAGCACCAGACTTAGATGGTGCCTTTCCCATTCCCATGTTCCTCCACGCATCCCCTGTGACCACGGGACATGTTACAGTGACAGGGGTCGACCCTGGGCCCACGTCTATGTATTTCACTGGTCTTACCTTGAGCCCCATCGCCCGGAAGACGCTGGCTTCATGCCAGCAGGGCGCAGCCAGCGAGGAGACAAGAGCCGGTGAGGTTGGGGTGCTGGCCTACGGGAGACAGACTGTGCCTTAAACCAGCTGCTGGAAGGCGCAGATCCAGGAACCAAGGAGAGGAGGAAGGAGTAGCCCCTCCCATTATTACCTCTAATGTGCTGGAAGAATTTTTTTTTCCTGGCCGGTGACCTGGGAATCAGTGGGAGAAATGCTTAGACCAGGAAACACTATCATCGTTCCAGTCAACCAGAAGCTGGGGCTACCCCTGGCCATTTGGGGCTCCTCGTGAGAAGGGGGCCACTGAACTGGCCTCTGTGATTGACATGATTACCAAGGGGCTATTGGCACTGCTACTCCGTGGAGGAAGGAGGGGATGCCAGGAACCAAGGGATTCACTGGGTCACCTCTTGGTACTCCCTTGCCCAAAAGATCTTGTTAAAGTAAAGGTACAGCAACCTCGTAGAGACAAGCCCAGCAAGGTCCTAAGGGGATACATTTTTGGGTCAATCCACCGGTAAAGAATCCTGCTCAGCTGAGGGGAAGGAGACATGGAATGAGTGATGAAGGCCGCTATGATTCTCAACTTGCGCCTGGTGGCCACAGGAAAAGGGGCCTCCAATAGGTGTGATTTCTGCTCATTAGTTCTTTTCTCCTCTTTTTTCTTCCTACCTCCTATCAAGAACACTGGCAATGGCTAATGGTTCTGGTAGTACTTAATTATTAGCTGTGTAACCTTGGGCAAGTTATTTAATCTCTCTGTGCCTCACTCATCTGAAAAACAGGGATAATAAAAGTATCCAGCTCATATGTTGTGTGAAGATTTAATACTTAGAACAGTGCCTGATACAGAGAGTAAGTGCTCAGTCAGTGTTGGCTACTTGTTACAATCATCATTATTATTACAATAGGTGTCCTTTTTCATTTCATTGTAGCCTTAGACAGGGGCGTCCTCAAATTAAGAAAGGAAAATTTTCCCAATCTTATTTACAGTAATTTTAAAGAATCATTTATTGAACTACAAATATGTTTTATATTGAATGTTCTAAAATTTGGAATTATAAATTTAAAAAACACTCAAAATTCATATGTAAAAATTTTTTGCAATAGTAGGTGGCATGGTCATAATAGGAAAAACATCCAAGAGAATGATAGAAACCCCAGATTCAGGATTAGTGGTTACCTCTGGGAAGGAAAGTAAATTGGATTAAGGAGGGGCACGAAGGGCCTTCAAGCATAACCAATTACCCCCACACTCAGCAGCTAAGCCTAAAAAGACAAACATTTACTGTATCATGCTTTCTGTGCGCTAGGAACCTGGCAGTGGCTTAGCTGGGTGGTTTTGACTCCGGTGGTTCAGGAGGTTTTAGTCAAGAGGTGGGCTGGGGCTCCTGTCTTATCTGAAGGCTCAAGTGGGAGAAGATCTGCTTCCAAGCTCACTCACCGGTTGGGTTGTTGGCAGGCCTTACTTTCTTGCTGGCTATTGGCTGAAGACTTTGGTCCCTTGCCTTACACTGCCCGAGTGTCCTCTCAACATGGTGGCTGGTGATCCCCAGAGTAAGTGACCAGAGAGAGCATGCAGCCGAGATAAGAATGCAGTCTTTTTATGACGTAATCCGCAAGTATATATCATCTCTCTTCCATATGCTGTTAGTCACACAGACCAATCCTGCTACAATGTGGGAGGGGCCTTTGGGAGGGCGTGGGCAGCAGGAGGTGAGAATCACTGGGGCCACCTTGGCAGCTGGCTACCACAAACTGTATTTGCAATTTTTTAATACTGAAAAATCCAAAGAAAATATAGAAAAATGTTAAAATCCAATAAATGCTTAGACTTCATTATATTATTCCCTAACTTTCTAAATGTTTCCAATATTTCATCATAAAAATAGTTTCCCCTAAAAAACGTGCAAAGGAAGAGCATACGTCAAATAATGACAACAAAGAATCCTGAAGATAATTTCAAGAAACATTTGGGGAGTGGATTTGGTTCAAGTGGTTGAGCACCTGCTTCCCACACGGGAGGTTCCAGGTTTGGTTCCCTGTGCTCCTAAAAACAAACAAACAAACAAACAAAAAACAAGCAAACAAAAGAAAAAACCAACTCAGGGCTGCTGATGTGGCTTAATGGTTGAGCACCAGCTTCCCACCTATGAAGTCCTAGGCTCAATCCCTGGCCCAAAAACAAAAAAACAAAATAACAAAAAAACCAGTTTGGCCTACTCGAACAAAACACAAGAAGAAATGGTCCTTATGAATCAGGATATTATATAAGAAAGGGGTAGGCTAAGATCAAAGAACAATGGAATAGGATGAACAAAAAAGGGAGCTAACTCATCATAATTTATTAGCATCAAAATCCTTATTGGATGCGAATATTCTCGCTGTCCTGATTTTGTGATAATCAGGGTAGGCTAAACATTTGATATTTAAGAAACCATGCATGTGTCCCCAGACATAGTTTTTCTCCCTAGGTCTGATTTTTAGAATGCTGGTGATAAACTAAGCCTGATTTATTATATGACCATCCTGTATGGGAAAAGACTTTAACTCTAGGTATCTTTGGTCAACCTTAAGAGACAGATGTGGCTCAAATGGTTGGACGTCCGTCTCCCATATGGAGGGACCTGGGTTCAATCCCTGGGAACTCCTGGTTAAAAATTTTAAAAATGAAAATTATAGAAGGTGTGCGGGCCACCAGGCCCCATGCTCGGGTGCACCGTCAGGCCGTGCAAGTGGGTGAGTCCCCCAAACGGGTGCACCCCAGGCCCCATGTGCAGGTGTGCTGACAGGCCCCATGAGCCACGCAGCAAGATGATGATGTAACAGGACAGTGACTCAAGGGAGAGCCAAGACAACACTCGCCGAAAAACCAGGGACTAAGGTGGCGCAGGTAGTAGGATGCCTCTCTCCCACATCAAAGATTCCGAGGATCAAATCCCAGTGAAGACAGGAGGAGAAGGATGAGGAGAGTTGCCCAGCGAATAGACACAAAAACAGCAAAAATGGGGTGTGTGTGTGTGTAAAAATGGATAAAAGTACATAAATAAATAAATCTTTAAAAAAAAGTATAGGGGAGTAAGATTCGGACTATAGTTACTAGTAATACTTTGACGATGCTCTTTTATGATTTGTTAACAAATGTTTCACAACAATGCGGGGTGTTTGTGGTGGGGTGATGTGTGGGAGCCCTGCATGATGTTATGCATGTTTGTTTTTTAAGTTTACGATGTTTACTCAACACTTATAGTTTATGTATGTGCATGTATGAATGGTGTACTTCAATAAATTGTTTTTTAAAAAATCCTTATTGGAAGGAGCAAAAGGCAGAACTGATGCTACTGAAAAATAAATTAGCGACATGATATACACATTCAAGAATGTCTTCTGGGAAGGAAAGGAAAAAGATAAAGAGATAGAGATGATGAGGAAAAAAAAAAAGAACAAAGATACAGAAGACACAAAACAGAAGACCGGTATTAAGTAACAAATGAATACACCTTTGTCAGATTCCTAAGTTGAGAAGGCTGTTGGTGCGCAGATAAACACAGCTCAGGAAACCGGAAGCAGCCGTTCTCTTTCCGCCATCTTGGAGCCCGGGGAGGCTGCTGGGAAGTGTGTCTGGAAGGCTGTGCTCCAAGGCCCCTTTAGCTGGCCGTGCGCGGGGCCTTCGGACCAGAGGGAGCACACAGCCCTTCTTAAAATGGAAGGCGGCAATGCCCAAGATGAAGCTGAATTCTATGTGTTCATGTGCACAAAGCAAAAAACAACACAGTGACTCCTGGCGGCAAACCTAACAAAGCCAGAGTAATCTGGGGAAAGGTAACTCGTGCCCATGGAAATAGTGGCATGGTTCGAGCTAAATTCCGAAGCAACCTTCCAGCTAAGGCCATTGGACACCGAATCTGTGTGATGCTGTACCCCTCCAGGATTTAAACTTATTGAAAAGTCAATAAATAAAAATAAATAAATAAAATCGTGGGTTTTTCTCGTAAAATATATACATGATATATATTTTCATATATACATATATATATATTTTTCATATATATATATATATATGAAGCAAAATCTGTGTGTTTCAAGGTGTCCCCTCCCTATAAATGAGGAATACCAATAAAACAGATGATGGTTAAAACTGGTATTATTCAACAATGTTTGGAAAATTCTCATCAATGTAATTTAAAAAGTTAAAAATATATTTGAGAGGGAGAGGCAAATTATCAATATGTACAGATTATATGGTTTCCTTCTGGGAAAACCCAAGAGAATCAGTCAAAAAAAAAATTGGAATATTTTGGTTCGTACACAATTTTGGATATAAGCATTAAGTAGGAATATACACAAATCAGTAGCTTTTCTATAAATGTACCAAAACCAGTTAGAAAATATATAGAAAAAAGATCCTATCCCCATTACTTTATCTATTTTATTTTATTTTATTTATTTACACCCCCCCCCATTGTTTGCACTCGCTGTCTGCTCTCCATGTCTGCTCATCTTCCCTTTAGGAGGCATAGGGAACCAAACCTGGGACCTCCCATGTGGGAGAGTGTCTCAATTGCTTGAGCCACCTCCGCTCCTGTTTTGTTGGCTCTCTCTTTGTGTTTCCTTGTTGCATGATCTTGTCATGCCACCCTGTTGTGCCAGCCTGTTGTCCAGGAGGCACTGGGAACTGAACCCGGGACCTCCCATGTGGTAGGCGGGAACTCAACCACTTGAGCCACATCCGCTTCCCCCCCATTACTTAAAAAATATAAAATGCCCAGGAATAAATTTAACAAGAAATATTTACAGTCTAGATGAAGAAAATGATAATGCTCTGAGAGAGGGAAAAGAAGACTCAAAGAAATGTAGTGAGGGAAGCGGCTGTGGCTCAATCAGTAGGGCTCCCGTTTACCATATGGGAGGCCCCGGGTTCAGTTCCCAAGGCCTCCTGGTGAAGGCAAGCCTGCCCGCACGGCGTGGTTAGCTGACCCAGCGAGCACAAGCAGCAAGGGGGGGATAAATGAATAAATAAATAAAATCTTTATTAAAAAAAAAAAAAAAAAGAAATGTAGTGATATCCCAGTTTCATGTATAGAAAGACAATATAGGAAAGTTGCCCATTCCCTTATAAAATTAATATATGCATTAAATGCAAATTTTAAAAATTCCACCACAATTTTTAAAATTTAGCAGAACAATTCTATAGTTAACCTGGAAAATAAACATTATGATAGCCAAAACAATCTTTTTAAAGATTTATTTTATTCCTTTATTCCCCCCCTTGTTTGCACTCGCTGTCTGCTCTCTGTGTCCATTCACTATGTGCTCTCTGTGTCTGCTTGTCTTCTCTTTAGGATGCACTGGGAACCTAACCTGGGACCTCCCATGTGGTAGGCGGAGCTCAATCGCTTGAGCCACATCCACTTTCCCCAAAACAATTTTTGAAAAGAAAGATATGTTGAAACATCACAATAGCAATGCCCAAATGTGGGCATACAGGCATGAAAGTAAAATGAGTAGTAGGGAAACGGATGTGGCTCAAGCAATTGGGCTCCTGTCTACCATATGGGAGGTCCAGGGTTTAATTCCCGGGGCTTCCTGGTGAAAGGCGAGCTGGCCTGTGCAGGAGTGCTGGCCCACACAGAGAGCTGGCACAGCAAGATGATGCAGCAAAAAGAGACATAGAGAGACAATAAGAGACACAGCAGACCAGGGAGCTGAGGCAGCGCAGGAGATTGAGCACCTCTCTCCCACTCCGGAATGTCCCAGGATCGGTTCCTGATGCCACCTAAAGAGAAGACAAGCAGACACAGAAGAACACAGAAAGCAGACAACAGAGCCAGGAGGGGTGGTAAAGAAATAAATCCTAAAAAAAAAAAAAAAGGAGTAGCAGAGCAGTTAGTCTGGAAATAGACCCAAATTTATTAGAAATTACCTCTATATTAAAGGTAACATCTCAAACTTGGGAAAGAATGGATTTAATGGCCAATTGGATTTGACAACTGTTTTAGTTTCCTTGGCTGCTCAAGAAATACCATGCAATTGGGTTGGTTTAAACCAGGGGTTCTTAAACCAGGGGATCCATGAGCTTGAACTGAAAAAAAATCAACATGATTAGATGTCCAATAGGATATGCATGTTACCTTGTTAAATATTACACCACAGTTTAATGTTCTTATTCAAGATAAACAATGACAGTCTACACGTTGACATGTCTTTATAAAATAAACTTTAACTTTCCTATATATATATATATATATTTTAATCCCCTGCTGCCACAAAGATAGCTCCCTCATCTTTTGGCTCTTTGTTTGAGCTCGTTGTCTGCCTGCCTTTTCTTTTGAAGGCACCGGGAACCAAACCCCCGGGACCTCCCATGTGGGAGGCAGGTGCCCAACTGCTTGAGCCACATCTGCTCCTTTCCCTATTATTATTTTTTTTTTTTTGAGGTGCCTGGGGCCGGGATTGAACCCAAGACTTCATATGTGGGAAGCTGCCTGCTCAATCACTGAGCCACATCAGCTGCCCTATATTTTTGATGTATTGGATTATTATTTAATGTGTTAAGAAAGAAGAACATATGTATAGTATTATATCATATATTTTTTATTTTAGTAATTGTATTTCAAAATATGTAACTGATTTCCTTTGTAATTTTATTTTATGGATTTAAAAACATTCTTGTGGGGATGAGTAGGTGCGGGTGTGATATATTTATTAAATAATACGCAGTATAGTGTGGACTTACTATGATTTTTATTTTGATGTAGCGTGTTCTGAGTGCAGGGATAGCTGCCTGCAAAAAGGTTGGTAAGGATGGCGGAGATGGTTTTACGATGCCGTGGGAAAACTCAAATTTCTAAATGCCAAAAATGATTATTTGAACAGATGTTGAACTGTGTTAAGTTATCAGGTATGGAAATTATAGGAAAGTCGTAAAATGTAATTTTGAATAAACCTAAAATTTAATTTAAAGACATGCCGATGTTGAGTGTCATAAAGCTATCTGCAGCTGCATTCTGAGAAGGGGTCTGTGGTTTTCACCTGATTGGCACAGGAATCTGTGGAACAAAAAAAGGTTAAGAACCCCTGGTTTAAACAATGGGAATTTATTAACTCATGGTTTTGAGGCTGGGAAAAAGTCCATATCAAAGCGATCGTCAAGGTGATGCTTTCTCCCCGAAGACTGGCGCTCTGGGGCTGGCTGCTGGCGATCCTTGGTCCTTGGCTCCTCTGTCACATGGCAATGACATGGCAGCTTTTCCTGGCTTCTCTGTTCTCTTCTGGGTGCCCTTGAATTCCAGCTTCTTGCTTCCCTGGCTTTCTCTCTGAATTTCATTGTCTTATAAAGCACTCCAGGAATAGGATTAAGACCTATCCTGACTGAGGTGGGCCCCACCTTAACTGAAGTAGCCTCATCAGAAAATCCTATTTACAATGGGTTCACACCCACAGGAGTGGATTCAGTTTAAGAGCATATTTTTCTGGGGTTCATACAGCTCCAAACTGCAACAACTTTCCAGTTATTCGGGAAAAAAAAAAAAAAAGATTCTTTTCTTATACTACATACCAAAGTAAATTTCAGATCGAACGAAGACTTAACTATAAGCAATAGGAAAATATAGGTTAATAGTTATATAATTTTGGGAAGCGGCTGTGGCTCAATCAGTAGGGCTCCCGTTTGCCATGTGGGAGGCCCCGGGTTCGGTTCCCGGGGCCTCCTGGCCGCACGGCATGGTTGGCTGACCCAGCGAGCACAGGCAGGAAGGGGGGGGGGGGGATAAATGAATAAATAAATAAAATTAAAAAAAAATTTAAATTAAATTAAATAATAATAATAATAAAAAAAAAACAGGATGGTTTAAAAAAAATAGTTATATAATTTTGAATTAGGGAAGGTCTCTCTAAGCATGACAAAGATGATGCAAGGGACACTGTTAAGCAAAAGACTGATGGAATTTATTGTGCAAAAATTAAAAACTTATAGGGCCAAAAATTCACTAAATAGATAGAAATCAAACAAAATTCCACAAGAAATACTTGCAATTTATATATTGGACAAAGGGTAAAGTCCTTAGGATGTAAGTAGCACTTCAAGTCCTAAAGAAACATATGAGGGAAGCGGCTGTGGCTCAATCAGTAGGGCTCCCCTTTACCATATGGGAGGCCCTGGGTTCGTTCCCGGGGCGTCCTGGTGAAGGCAAGCCTGCCCGCACGGCGTGGTTAGCTGACCCAGCGAGCACAAGCAGCAAGGGGGGGGATAAATGAATAAATAAATAAAATCTTTAAAAAAAAAAAAAAAAAAGAAACATATGAGTATACTAATAAATAGGCAATGAGCATGAACAGGCAGTTAACAAAAGAAAAAATACAAATGGCAAATAAATCTATGAAAAAATGTTCAATCTCACCAGCAAAGAAGTGCAAATGAAAATGAAGAGAAATATATATATATATATAACGCTTTAAAACAGCAAGGACGTAAAATGATGATTCCCAATGTAGGTGAGAATGTGGGGAAATAGGCAATATTACATTACGTGCTGATCAGTGTCAATTGACTCAACAGAGCTGGGGGACAATTTGGCACTATATAGCAAAAATATTGAAGTTCTCCTGTGCTTTGACTCAGCAATTCAAGGTCTAGGAATTCAGTCATCAGAAACGACCATGGGGCAAGCAGCTGTGGCTCAATCAGTAGGGTTCCCGTTTACCATATGGGGGGCCACGGGTTCGGTTCCCGGGGCCTCCTGGTGAAGGCAAGCCCGCCCACACGGCGTGGTTAGCTGACCCAGCGAGCACAAGCAGCAAGGGGGGGATAAATGAATAAATAAAATAAATAAAATCTTAAAAAAAAATAAAATAAAAAAAAAAAAAAGAAATGACCATGGACTCCCATGTTTATTGAAATGGAAAGATGATGGCAGATTAGATTTTAAAAAGACTGTCACAAAACATATATACCCCATGATCCCATTTTTGTATAAGGAAATTATGTAAGCTATTTACATGTACATGTATGCATAGAAGAAAGTCTGGAAACTGATATATTAAAATATTTATGGGGAAGCGGCTGTGGCTCAATCAGCAGGACTCCCGTTTACCATATGGGGGGCCACGGGTTCGGTTCCCGGGCCTCCTGGTGAAGGCAGGCCCGCCCGCATGGCGTGGTTAGCTGACCCAGCGAGCACAAGCAGCAAGGGGGGGGGGGATAAATGAATAAATAAATAAAATCTTAAAAAAAATAAAAATAAAATAAAATATTTATGGTAGTTACTTCTAGGCAATAGGATTCTAATTGATCTTTTCTTTTTGCTTACCTGTAATGCCTAAGTATTCTGCAATAAACAAATATTACTTGTAAAAGTCTTAAGGTTTATCCATATTTTGCTGTTGTTGTTATGGCTCATTTACTCTCGTTGCTGTCCAGCCACAGGAATGGTTTTACCACTTTGCTGCCCGGGGACACGTGGCAATGTCTGGAGACAGTCTTGGGTGTCACAACGAGCGGGTATCGAGGTTGCTACTGGCATCTGGTGCGTAGACGCCGGGATACCGGGGACAGGATGCCAGGAACAGACCCCACGTGGAGAATTATCCCGCCCCCAAACCGGCAACAGCTGCAGAGGCTGGGAACCCTCGCTCCGGGGTGGGCCAGGAGTCACAATACAGGTGCATCCGCCCCTCTGCTGACGGCACACGGATTTTTTTACAAGAGCAAAAATCGAAAACAGCCCTACATGTTCACTAAGTTATGGATATTAATCTAAACGAGCGCATCTAACGCGGCTATGAGAGTTCAAGTTTTACAAAGAGTTTGTGATAATATTTTTACAATGTTAATTTTTAAAAAGCTGGATACAGAATAGATGGGGAAGCACATATGTCATGGTGTTACGTGAACGTCACCGGAGAGCCAAAACAGTGTCGAAAGGTTGATGGCACCTGTGGGACAAATGCGACCGGAGAGCCTGGAAAGAAACTCGCTGGAATGTCGCGGGGATTGCTTGGAGTGGTGAGACCAAGCCTATTTTTAAAAAATTGTTATTGTTATGATTGTAGTTTCTATGTCTACTTTGATTCTCCACCTTTCCACTACAATGATGTATTGTTTTTGTGATAGGAAAACAAAATAAAGAATGACACAGAGGCCACTCCCAGCCTCTCACGGCCTCACGGTCGCCGGTGGAAGAATCCAAGCCTCGGGGCGCGGGGCCCTGCGGTGCCTGCTCGCCTCCGCCTCCCTCCCAGCGCGCCCCAGGCCTCCCGCGCCCAGGGCGCAGGGCGCTCTCCCACCTGGGTGCCCGCGCGGGCTCTGGGCTCCCTCCCCTGTCCTTCAAACCAGAACCTCTCCAGCCACCCTTCTAAAGCCTCCCACCACCTGTTAGCCGCTCCTTCCCCTCCAACCTTACAGCTTTTGTCTGTGTGGTAAAAATATAGAACACATTTTAACCATTTCGAAGTGGATTTAGTGGCATTAATTACACTCACAATGTTATGCAACCATTACCACTAGTTCGGAAACTTTTTCATCACCCGAAAGGGAAACCCTGTACCCTTTAGCAATATACCCCCACTCCCCTTTCCACTCCCCCCCAACCCCCCAACCCGACTGTCTCTAAGAAATTCTTATATATATATATATATAAAGGACATATATATCATACCATATGTGTCCTTTTGTGTCTGGCTTATTCCACTTAGCATGATGACTTCAAGGTTCATCCGTGTGCATGCGTAGAACGTTATTCTTTTCCAGGGCTGAAGGATCTTCTGTCATACATACACACCACATTTGGTCTACCCATTCATCTGTCGGTGGACAGGGGTTGTTTCCACCTTCTGCTATTGTGACAGGTGCAGCTTTTAAATTGACACTTAATATAATGTATTATATCCTATTTTCCTTTTCCTGGCTTACTGTGAAGGAGTGAACCTGGAGGCTGTCTGTGAAAATGTGCCTGAAGAATTTGGGGAGACTCGGGCCCCAATTAAGTCAGCCCCTGAGATATTCCTAGGAGAACTAGAATGCCAGCACAGTTTAGCCAATGGAAACCAAAGCAATGGTATCGTACTCCTTCTGGAGAGTGATTGTGACTTTGGTAATTCTAGCTTCTGAAAGAGCACCTTGCACAGAGTAGGTGTTTGGTTAACAGGTAAGCAGAGACAGAACCTCAAAAACCCCAGAAATTGTCAGGGGAAGAGGATGCCAGTTAGGGCCTTAGATTCTTCCACCTGGCAGGAGTATAAACCTATTGTGGGAATGGACTCCTTAGGCTCCCAGGCACAGATAGTCAAACATTCCAGTCATATGACCAGCTCCCAGTGCTCTGGTGTATATTACCAAGCACCCTGATGATAATTTAGCTTCCCATGTGGCTTGTTTATTGAAAGACAGTGCTAGCCAGGTTCACATGAGCATGCACGGCTGCCTGGGTTGATTTCTCTTGTAAATTAACGAACTGGCATTCTGGCTTACATACATCAGTCTCTGAGCTCTTCGGTCCTGCCACAATTAGTGGGGTTTCTGAGCCTGCAGGCCAGCCACTGCCGAGACCCAGCCCTGGACCTGGCAAGTTCTCCCAGGCCAGTGCCATTCTGGGAGCCTCTGGGAGTCCCTGGGAGCCAGCCAGCCGGCTTTCTGCCTCTACATTTCAGGGTGTGGCCTTCAGTGCATTCAAAACATTCCTGCAACAGAAGAGTTTCGGGAACACCCCAAATTGGATCTGGGTGACTTGAATGTCATCTCAAGAAGGTATGTCTGAGATGTGGTTGTAACTGAGAAAGCTTAAGTCTAATTACTTTTATTCCACTTGGCTTAAAGAAAGAGCATGTGAAAGGAGGGGATCTCAGGACATCTATCAACAGGGCCCCAAGAGCACGAATTTAACAGAGTTTATCTTGATCTGTCCAGAGGCTGAAGACACTGATTCCAGTATACACAAGCCTTGCAGTGACTGGAGAGATTTACTCTTTGGAGGAAGCAGAGAATTTGCTCCTCTGAAACTTGAATGAGGGAAGATTAGCCCACCTCCTTCAGCTGCCATCTGATTTAGTGCCCAACAGGCAATCTTCTGATTAATAATTAGACCTTTCAATCACCTTAACTGTATGCTCAAAATAGCAACTTAATACCTGATATTCTGATTTATGCATCTGTTTTTTATGAGTTTGGTTAATATGAGTTGGTCCTGTGAATTTGATCCATATGTATGGATTGACAAAATTGAGTTTCCCCAGCTGAGGAAAGTTGGGCACCAGATTACAGAACATGGTGACCTCTCCAAGATGTTATCAGTCTGTGACCAGCCAGCCAGCCAGCCACTCCTTAGATCAACATATTTACCTCACTGCATCCCTCAAACCACAACCCACCTAAATGGGAAGCTACATTCTATAGTATCCTTGAATGATGCCTTCCTCTTTGGATGTCCCCCATGATCAGGAGCTTACTGACACAACCCCTCAAAGCAGTCTGCTTTCTTGGAGATACTGCTTTTTAGCATATTCTTTCTTGAGAGTAAACCCTGCCACTTCATAACATCTACCTCCTGGTACTTTCACAACATGTAACAAGCGTTTTTGTGTCCCCTAGGCTGCCTAAATCTGTCCAAGAGGAACTTGAACGTGAGGGAGTCCAGCCCCCTTGACACCCTATTGTTCTCCTTTAGCTTTTCAGTGTCTTTCTTGAAAACATGATCCCCCCAGAATCTGGTCAGTCCACTAGGACTATTATTTGGGAGACATAAGATATTAGTGCAGCAAAAGTTTATTTCTTTTAGCAGCTGCCTCACTGTTGGCTCATATGCTACAGATAAAACTCCTTCATCTCAGGGCATTTTCCCTTCCTTTTGGTTTTGAAGCTGTTGAAATGAGATTCAAATCGGTAAGGCTGTGGGTTTACTAAGGCGAACTTATTTCCCCCTTTAGCGAATGCTGTTTTTGTTCAGTCGGAGGGAGAGGGACTTTAGCTCAGGACCAATATGCAAAGCTGTCTCAATAATTCAGACTTAAGCAGAGAATGAGTTTATTTTTCTTGGAAAGAAAAAAAATCCACCTTTTTTCAGGAGATGAGCTGGAGAGAGCAGGGATGGTGTTTTACTCATCCTCTGGCACCTGGTACCTGGCAGGTAAAAGGTAGTCAGCATGGGCTTGATAAAATCTGGCCAACTGAATACCAATTTCAAGTGAGATAAAAAAAAAAAAAATGCAAGGGAGAAGAAAAGGTATTTTGCTGAGGGCTTTTTCGCCCCTCTAGTGCGACAATATTAATGGTGTGTATATAGTGCAAACCAGACCTCGGAGGTAGTGACTTGATAGCGCTAGGAATTGCCTGACACGTTCTGGTATGAACTTTTTGTTATCTGTAATTCCCTCCCTTACGCAAGACTATGTTGGCTTAAGCACTAATTTTCCTGTTTCTTGTTGCCTTGTTCCAGCAGAAACTTCTCAACCCTCATCCTTCCCACCCTGTCCCTCAGCCCCTCAGCACCGTCAATCTCCTCACTTGCCTCCCTCCCCCCTTCCCCAAACCTCAAACACACACAGGTTTAAAGTTTAGGATTTGCTGTTAGCATTGCAGAGACCACAGAGGACAGGCGTTTCCAGGAACAACTTTGAGAGGCCCCGTGCTCGAACCCCTTTGGAAGTGGGAGAAATCCCTGCAGCTCGGTTTTGTTCCAATGGTTTGTTCAGTGATTCCCGTTTCCCCAAAGGCTGCCCCTCATTAGCATGAACGGGGGGTGGGGGTGTGGAGAAGGGGTGGGGGGAGAAAGAAAGCAAAAGCCCAGGCTCAGTTTTAGAGCCTGGGAACCCTGTCTACAAAGATGACAGCTAGAGCTTTCTGGCTTCTCTGTTTGATCGTTGGATCATCTCCTGAAGCCCCAGTGGCAGAACGAAAAGGTAAGAGCAAGGAAACGCGGAGCCCAGGGAGAGCAGAGGGCATCTGGGGGGAAGGGGGTGGGGGCTGGGGAGAGGGGGCGATGAAGGGCGTGACGAAAAAGGGGTCAGAGTTTGCAAGAGAGGAGACTCCACGCCTGTGTTCGTGTTTTAAGGAGCAAAATGTGTCCCCAAGGTTTTGTGTTTCTTGGCAGCCTTTTCGGAAAGAAGCCAGTTCAGCTACTGAAATGATCTTGAACAAGCCGGGCAGGCTGGAGAAAACTTTGCATGTTAAGTAGTTGCTCCATCACAGAGGAGGGAAAGTGTCAAAAGGGGTCGTGGCGCGCCTGTCGGGAGCGGTGCCCGGGCGGAGACCGCAGGACGCAGCGGGCGGCGGGAGCCGGGTGCCCGGGACTGCGCGGGGTCCACGAAGACCCGAGGTGCTGGGTGCGCCGAGCAGGAGGGCGAGGGTGGATGGCACCCGAAATCGGACGTCCCCGATCATTTCTTCCCTCTCTGCCGTCGCCCCAGGGAATAATAGCCTTAGGGCACCTGAGCCAGGGTCCGACTTTAAAACACACACATACACACACACACTTCATGCATGAAATGAAAATAAGGAACCGAGAGAATGAGGAAATGAAGGATTCTCAGCGGGGAGGTATTTTTGTTTTGCTTTTATTTGGATGTTCTGTTCCATTCACAATCTCTAGGAAAAGTAGCTTCCATACCACACAGGGCAATTTACTTTGGGTTATTTTTCCACATGGAAATTGAATGACTTCAGTGGCATTTAACCCAAATATCAGACAATCTTTCCCATGACAACAGATGGTGATATCAATGGGGAAACAGTTGTGAGGTCAACAGTTGACAGTCAGGAATTGGATACCCGCCAGAAATTTATTCAGCTGTGTATGGTACAGTGTTTAACATGAGTCAGAATCAACCTCTTTGCAAAACATGAACTATAACCAGTTATTATTGCTGGGTGAAAGCTGATTTTAAAGGAGGCTGTCAATTCGGTAAGATAAATCACTTGGAATGAAGTGTTGCAAGAGCTGCAAAGGGGCTGACCAAACTCTTCAATGCAGGGGGAGAGAAATGCTGAAAATCAGCTATTCAAATAACAGAAAGAGAAAAATAAAGATGAATTCTTGTTTAGAAGGCACTGGGACCCACTCAAACCAGGTGGTGATACTGTGTAGCTGGGGCATGGAAAGCTGCCCAGCATCAGAGCTGGCTGAAGTGTGCTCACCACCCTGTCTGCAGAGCTGGGAAAAATCATTAATTAAAAAAAAATCTGTTTTCATGCTATAATATCTAGGAGTTTTCCATCATCATCAGTGGGGGAAAAACATCTAAGGGATGTGTGTGCTTTTCATATTTAACCAGGGAGCTTTGCCTTCCAGCTAAGCTTTAAAATCTAGCTTAGCTGCAGTTTACCAGTAAGTGGTGTCCAAGAAGTCAGATAAAAATCCACTCATAAATGCTGGCTTCTGCAGAGACCAAGAGGACAGTGTAAACACGGATGGGAAAACCAAATAGTTCAGTTGTCAGGGGCGCTTAAACAATTAGGAGAACCTGTAATATGACACCTTTCTCCCTGGGGTTTGCTCTGGGGACTTTCTCAACAAACTGTAAATAGCAAAAAAGCGGATGTTTACACACACACACACACACATCTATATATGCAAAAGAGTTTGTTATTTAAACAAAGTTGACAGAAATGTTCAGCCTTAGAACAAATAGGTGGTTGTAATTTTAAAAGCTAGAGATTTGAAAATGTTCCTTAACAAAATGCATGTTCCCGTCAGGCCTCTAATTCCCCACGTGGTGAGAAAATTTCCCTTGGTCGCCTCATTCTTGGAGGGCAAGACCCTCATCTCCTTCTTCCTTGGGGGCCAGGAAAGCTGGGCTCCACTGGGGCCCCAAGCTGAGGGTTCCCTCCCTTTCCCAAGGGGAGGCCTCCCAGGTCTCTTTCCTTCACTTCCAGGTCCCCGGGCCTCCCAGCTCTCTTTTGGCAGGTGCTTGGGAAGCAGCCCAGCCCCTCTCCCCTCCCAGGCCGTCCCTGAGCCTCCCCTCTCGAGCCCTCTTCTCCTCCGGGCCTCCGGGGTCGCCCGGCCCTCCGGCCTCCCCCCCATCACGGCTCTCCTCCTCTGACAGCCTCCCTGGCCTCTCTGCTCTTCCCACAGCCTCGCCGCCTCACGACAGGAAGCCCGACCCCAGGGGCGGCCCGAGCGCGGAGGAGACGCCAGGGCCCCGGGGACACCGCGTCCCCGAGGCCCCGCGACGGCCGCGCGCAGCTGAGGCCACCCCCAGCCCCTGGCCCGACCCGCGGCGCCGGAAGCCCCAGCTGCCCGCCGAGAACCGCGCCGGCTTCCGGGAGGCCGCGCGCGCGCCCTGGGGCCCTCTGGGCCCGCGCGTCGCGCAGGCCGAGAACCGCGCGTCGCCGCACCGCGTGCCCGCGCCTGGGAACTCCCCGCGGCGCGCGCGCGCCAGGGCTCTGCGCTTCCAGGCCGCGCGGCCGCCCGCGCGCCCCGACGAGACCCCCG
>JAKSZT010054478.1:6577990-6721377 GCA_026826555.1 Tolypeutes matacus
CGCCCCCGGGGCTCGCGCCCGCGCCGCCGCCGCCGCCGCGCCTCAGCCCGCCGAGTGGGGACGCGGAGCCCGGCGCGGAGTTCTGCGCGCGCGCCTGCGGGGTGGACCTGGACGAGCGCGAGTCCTACTGCGGGAGCGAATTCGGTAACCCCGGACTGGTCCTGCACCTCCTTCCCGGGCCCGGAACGCAGAGCCCAGGCCGCGATGCGAGCCTGTCCGAGCCGAGGAGCGCCGGGATCTGCCTGCTGCACCTGAGCGCAAACCCTAGAGAAGCCCACCCACACGGCCCTACAGGCCACAGGCCCTTTGGGGCGTCTCATGATTTGTTAAAAATGCACTAGGGAATGAAAGATGAAACTGTCATGCTTTTTTCTAACCTTTTTGTTTTTTGAAAAGTAGCAGTGAACGGAATCGTGCATGATGTGGACGTGCTCGGCAAAGGGATCCAGCTGGTGACTCTGCTGGTGGACCGCGATGGGCTGTACAAGATGAGCCGCCTGTACCTCACTCCTGATGGGTTTTTCTTCCGAGTCCACATGTTAGCCCTAGACTCCTCCAGTTGCAATAAGCCATGCCCAGAATTTAAACCTGGTATTGAAACTGATCTAAATGACCACTTTAAACCATTGGTAACTTGGGTTCCAGAGCCCGGTCTCTATTGTACATAGTCATTCCAGCACCCCCCCCCCCCCCCTTTTTTTTTTGGGAGGGGGGGATCTTGTAAAAATGAAAATGTTTTCTAAAGTTATTTGGGCCACTTTGCCATTCAAGCCTCATCAGCCCCTACCCCCTCATGACCCCTTCCCCCCGATAAAGGGTGGAATAGAGGAACAGCACGGATTGGCACCAAACAGGCGCTCGGTATGTCTGTTAGTTGACAAATGGAGTGAAAGACGAAACACCGTTGCCAGATGCAGAAGGGGCTCTGTTCAGAACTGAGGTTTTAGAAAGGTCTCTCTTTTGGGGGAGGGACGAGGGTGACGCCCATTCTCAAACGTCTTTGCGAAGCTATGCTCTGGAAAATCTTGCTGATAAATCGTGATAAGGACCATTGTTTAGTAATGCTGGTTCTTTATAGGCTGGCTATCTGGTTATCCTCTGAAAGTCACTAGACTATTTTCATCTGTTGTCTGTGGGTTAAATAAATGTCGCGTTTCAACATGTGCAGCAAGATGATAAAGCTTAGGAATTTCTTAAAGGTCTTACATTTTCTTATTCATCGTTTAGTGGCATTTTTTTTTTAAAGACACTATTAACTTATATTTTGGTTACTCTGTTCAGGCAGCAGGTATATTGTGATGGGCCACATCTACCATAAGAGACGGCAGCTCCCTGCAGCTCTGCTGCAGGTCCTGCGAGGGCGCCTTCGTCCTGGAGATGGACTGCTCAGGAGCAGCAGCAGCTATGTGAAAAGATTTAACCGAAAAAGGGATGGTCAAGTTCAAGGTGCAATTCACACCCGATGCATTTGAAACTACCGTCCTGGCAATTATGGATCTGGAATTTGGAGATTTGGAATTCAGCAACAAGACATTAAGGACTATCTTCATTAAATGGGGTCTTCCTTTAGAATAGGGCCCACAGCTCCTTCATGAAGAACTTGCATAGTTCCAACTCATCTTCAAGCTGGCACTGTTTCGTATTTACAAAATGCTTTGCTTTTCGAAAATGTTATGCTTCTGGCTCAGAGGCAAAGTTATTTCAACTATAGTGCCAGATAATGATTCACACAGCTCAGATAATTGACCTGTCCAGTTAACAGATCACTGCTTCATAGTTAAGTTTATTTTTAATTATTTTAATTTAAATACATTATCCAGTAGAAATAGTTCACAAAAAGCATCTCCTTGAATTTAAATATACAACTTTGAATAGTTTATATCACTTATCAAACCAAATTTTATACTCAAACCATCACATTTTAAATTCTGTACATAACAGCAAGCACACTAATCAAAGACATTTACGAATGAAATGTCATTTAGATCAAACACTAGGGTCAGGGTCCACGATAAGTATTAAAATTTTACATTTAAAGAATACTAAAGGGCTTAATTCAAGCAAAATATTATTCAAACAAGTTTTTCTGATGTACCAAAAAGATATAGTTTCCTGATAACTTATATATTATGCCAAATTGGCTGTTATCCCAATGCTAAACGTATTCTGGGTGTATCTTATGTCATTTTTCTATGAAGACCAAGTATCATGTTTGTTTGTAAAGCAGTAAATCTTGCCTTGAAATCAGATCTTGGATGCACCTGGTTTATTAGCCTCACGGAACCCCAAAGGTGTGGGAAAAAGCCTTTCTCAAACTTCCTACAAATGTCCTAGAACCAATATTCACCAATGACAATTCTTATAAACATATGAATTTTAAACATTTGTTGGTTTGCAAAAGGTTTCATCACTAGCTAAATTTAACACTGATTCCGTATTTGAGTCCACAAAGACTACTTTTTTATTTTTTTCAGAAGGTCAAGCTGCACTTCGGTTAATTTGAAATGCTGTGAATAGAGACAGCAGTAAGCCATGGCTGAAGATTATTGCCTAAAGAAAGATAAAAAGGAAGAGCAGCCTATTTGGTCTCAAAGGTGACACACTCAGGGAACTCAAAATGTCTTTAGTGGCCACAAAGCAGCATTAGATATCTAAAGGATGTCCATAACAGGATCCTAGAGAATTCACAAGAAATCATGTGGCAATAGCATTGCTATTGCCATAAGAGATGCCATCACCTTACTTGTCCCAAAGATGACATAGAGGCAAAATAAATTTGAGAGGTTCTAACTATTCTGTGGTAAGTATTACTGAGGAATTTCTAGAGAATTTTCCAAAAACATGTTTTGCTCAACTTAACATTTTTATTATAATTGCTTGGGAATCAACTGCATTATAAAAACCATTGGCAGTTGAGTATGCAACTGGGGAAGAGCTTCTGGATTAAAGTTTTCTTTAAGATAAAGTGAACTCAGATATGACAGTACCAGTTACAAAAATCAAAGGCTAGTTTTTAAATGTCAAAAGGCTTGGGGAGTGGGTGTAACTCAGTGGTTGAGCGTCTGATGTACAAGGTCCGGGATTCAATCCCTGGTACCTCCTAAAAAAGAGGAAACAAAAACAAAAACAAAAAACACTTTTACATAAGAATCCTGAGGGTGTGAGGTTTTTAGTTTAGATGGATTTGGTAATACTCACTTTATGAGAAATTTTGGATATACCTAAAATGCCAGGGCCATTCGCTATGTGGGATACTTGGAAGTCATATGTACACCCCTGGCAAACACAAGCAGGGCAGCTTTTCAGA
This sequence comes from Tolypeutes matacus, assembly GCA_026826555.1. NCBI lineage: Eukaryota > Metazoa > Chordata > Mammalia > Cingulata > Chlamyphoridae > Tolypeutes > Tolypeutes matacus. The sequence goes on from JAKSZT010054478.1 coordinate 6,581,298, forward strand.
AACTGTCTCCATAAAAGGCCATAATTTGAGACCCTGTCTATAATCAAAGTGGTGGGTTTGGGGTTGTGCCCAGGAGCAAACAACAGACTGGTAATTCCAAGTTAGGCCTAAGAAGTTAAGAAGCAGCTCCTTGGGAAGCGGCTGTGGCTCAATCAGTAGGGCTCCCGTTTACCATGTGGGAGGCCCCGGGTTCGGTTCCCGGGGCCTCCTGGTGAAGGCAGGCCCGCCCGCACGGCGTGGTTATAATCTTTAATTTTATGGAAAATTTAAAGTGGCAAATTGTACCTCTATTGATAGATTTTTGTGCTCCAAAGACTAAAGGGCCCTTTGTGCCTATATACTATCAATAAAATACTTCAAATTCAAAAATGCCTTCAAGGGTAACTCAATAGCATCCCTCCTTCAAACTAAGCTATTGCTTTAGAATTCAAGGAAAAAGGAAATACTTGTTTTTCTTTTGGTAGGTAAAGGTCTATAAAGCATATACACAGTATTTTGGGGTACTAGTTTTTTACAACAGCCTTTTAACGATTACTTAGCATCATTTTATATTTTTCTTAAAATAATTCTTAAAAGTTGATCAAGCACATGCAGATACAAACACCTAAAAACTGCCCCATTGCCTATAATGTATAGTCTCCATTTAAGGACATATTTGAGCAAGCTCAAATAAATTAGATAAGGCTGGACTTGATGATTTAAAAAACATAGCTTATTTCTTTAGTTGAATTTGGTCTAAATTGGATCCAGTGGTGTGATCTTCTGAGAATGTCTATAAGCACCTCAGAATATTTCAAATTATTAAAAATAGTTCTTAGCTCTTTTTTTCCAAAGTACTTACTAGATATTACTCCGCTCGCAAGGTATCACCATTTCAAGGACTAACAATCTGAGATTTAAGTGTAATAGCTTCAAATCATGAAAAGATTGAGTGAATCACATAGCTCCATCTAACTCTGTCCCTAAGTGTGCACAGACTGAAAAGGCCATCAGGCTGGCTCTTTAATACCAGAAACACACAAAGAAGCAGGGAGTTTGCCTAAGAGCAATGAAGAGAAATAGGGAAACAACTTTTATTTGCAGTCTAGGAAGGTAGATTACAAACAGCAGCAAATCTCAGTGTCTTTAAATAACACTCCAGGCCATTTGAAATATAAAAAGGCAATTAAGTGTTAGAAAATATCTTTGAAGATTCACATTTTTTTTTAGCCTACAGCAGGACATTAAAATACAAATCCTGCAGAATTCGGATAGAAGTAAAAAAAAGCTTACTAATATTACGAAAATATTTTTTTAATGAAATGGTTTCAAGGGTTTTGAACTTGGCAGATGAGGAATAACAAGCATTAAAAATACTTTTAGCCAAGGAAAATCTATTGATGCAAATTAAATATATTTACAAGCCCCCAAACTGGGGAAGAAACATTTTAACAATATCACAAATGTGCATTATGCTACTTGGATTATTGCAAGCAAAATAGTTGTAATATGTGAATTTTGCTGAGTAGGTCAAAGAATATTCATAGAAAAGCAGCTTTTGAAACTCATTGTTGTATAAGAATGTATGTTTTTCAAAAATTACTTTTGAAAGACTAAAGCTCTGAAGTTGATAAAATATAAAATGTCTATGTATTTGTATGGTGATAGAAAACTGCAAAAGGCTTCATACCATTAAATACACATACGGAATTTACATCTTCCTGGTCTGAGGATTCCCATAAAATTTGCCTTTTATGTACAATTTGGCAATGCCAGCAGCTACAGAAAAATATATCATTAAACAACCAACCATTGTTTCATTAGAAACGGCACCAAATCCAATGTCAAAAACATTACTTTATTTTTCTAGGATGAAAGGTCCTATTACGTACAAAAAGAATTGCTCCTTAGAATTTGCCACAATTTATTAAAAACATAGCAATCTATTACCTACAGGTAGGAAAGTTCTTTCCGCAACAAGTTTTAAATGATTAAGCCCATATATATTTATATATATGTGAATAAATAGTACAGAAATACTGTGACGTGATGAGATGCAGAATAATTTTATAATTCATTAAAATGTAGAATTCTTGCATCAGCACAATGCATACAATATGTAGCATTTTTTTTTAAACCTAAGAGGACAAAATAACCTATTTCAACTACTTTAATTTTAATAGTTTAAGCAAAATCTTTGTTTCTATGTTTTCATACTGAGCAATCAGTCTCTTTATAGTTTGTGAGCATAGGCTTAAGTGACATCTTTATATACAAAGAGGAATGGGCCTCATTAGATAAAATTTATCCAGAATGACCTGTACACCTGAGCCTGTAATAAGAAAGAATTAGGAACGGTAGCAATGTCTTTCTTTTAAGAAACTAAGGTCTGGGAAAGGTCTTGCATAGCAGGGCAATATTAAACAAAGGGAAACTTCAACAACAACAACAACATAATTGGATAAATTTCAGAACTTGGTAGGACAAAGCTAATATGAATTAGTGCAAAATCTAGTAAAAGATTTGCAAAGCTGTATAATCCAACTATGGCAGATTTTATTACAATGCAGTAATACAATGTGAAAGTTAGAATATTGGGAGGAAAAGCATGCAAAATCACTTTCCTCTGTTGTTTCCAATTTTTCCCCTTATACTACCATTCCTTATGTGGAAAAAATATCCAACCAACAAAAAAAATATACAAAAAGGCCGAATCAATCTAAAAACATAAATATAAGCAGCTGTTTGTAACTCCTGCGTGATGGTGATAATTTGCCTAGTAACATATAATGTCTAGGTGAAGGCAATGTGTATTTTGTCACATTACCACTTTTATTATTATGATAATTGATGCAACAGGATTAACACCCCTGATGACGGTTCTTTAAAGTGATGCTAATGGGCTGAGAATTACAAGACAAAGGGCCACTACTATCCTGGAGAAAGCCAGGGACAATTAGGTTTTTCTGTCTTCTATTTGCCTTGCAGCCCTCCCTCTCCCCACAAAGGCTTACAGATAATCATCAGCGCACATTCAAAGACACCTCCATCTGTGGGAGAAAAATTATCTCCATTTATTTTGTTTCATATACATCCATAGTTGAATTTTAATACAAAAGAAAAAAATTAGAATCTGACAAATGTTTACAAACAAGATATACCTTCAAATAGATTTTACTCATTTTAGCCTGGTGCCGAGTAAATGACAAATTGTACTGTTATATTCAAGGCAACAGAGTCTGGAGTCCAGGACCACTTAGCCCAACCTTTACGCAATCTTAATTTTTATCTACCATGAACAATAAACTCATTGTTGATTCCCAGTTGTGTGTGTGCACATGTGTACATAGCAGCTCCTTTCATAGAAAGAAAAGACATCTAGAGGTCGTCTTGTACTTTTACCTACAGGAATCATGATAAGATACAGGATGGATTACATGTAACCGGGGCTGGATTTTGTAAGAAAAAATAATTAGCTGACAAATGAGGGCAGCAATAAAAAAGCGTCTTTTTTTGCAACAATAAATAAATACAGTCAAAAGTTTTCTGTGAGACTCTAAACCAGCTTCTTCACTGAAGAGCAGACGTGGCATTTCCATGGAGTTACACTTGACCCCATATTATCTTTTTTTCTTGCTTTCTTTTTCTTTTTTTTTTTTTCTTTCAATAAACAAAGTTTTCCTGCTTCTGCCACAATAGTAAAACCATTTGATCTTGACAAGATAAAGGTGTCGTTGACTTTGCTTTTCCTTTGTCCGTTGGACAAAATTGGCCAAGAATATAATTGGACTGTTATGACCAATAAAAACGAAGTTTAGGTCAAGTCTTGTCAGGATAACCTGACTAAAAACATCTGGCTCTTTAATTTAAAATATTTCAGACAACCAGATTCTTGCTGTGTTTTATGTTAGGTTAACACGCTGAACTTTAAGAAGCTGTAGATTGCAGTTTGTTGTTATGAGACCTACAGAATACAGAAAAAAGGGAACAAGTAAGCACCCTTCATTTTTGAAAACAATGATGCTTTATGTGGATGCCAAGGTCAGTCAGTGTGGGGAAGCAGCCATATTCTTTCATTCACCCTTTGCAAGCAAAGATAAGAGAACAATTGAGAAATTTTTGACCTATAATTTTAAAGTCCTTCACTGTACACTAAAAACATGATAATTCACTGGAAAAAGCCAATATTAAAATATATATATATATCTAATAAAGATTACATTTTTAGCCAAAGGGACAAGTAGAGACATTTACAGAAGCATTACCATTGTGGTACAAGATGTGTGTGCGTGTATGCGTATGCATGTGCGTGTATGCTTATTTACATTGATTTGGGGAATGTGAGAAAAAGTTATGTTAAAAGAAGAGTAAAAGCAATATTAAAATCACATTTTTCTATTAAAGCCCAGAAAGTCTCCTTTCTAGTTTCACAGTTTATTCACAACTTTTGTCAGTAAAGCAAATTACTGTACAGTTAGTTACCAGGACTAAGTCAAAGTAATTTATATTCCAATAGCAGTTAAATACATATTACGGGAGTTTACAATTTTTAAATACACTGTTCAACATGGCTGCTAGAATAAATTGTTTTCCACTTTACATTTTTTTCTTTTAACATTAAAAAGTTATATTAACTAATCCGAACTTTTTGGGGGCAATATTTGAATTAGGTAATTACATGGTACAATAAAAGAAAGAGTGACCCCAACATCCAGTTCTGATTCCAGTTAAAAATTCAGACTAAAGATATCACAATCTGTAAGAAAAGAAAGAATATGGATGGTATAAATGATGAATTACAACAAAGTACAGTAATAAAAATAATGTGAAAACAATACTGCAGATCATAAATAAAAAATGGGGACAATATGGCAAAGGAAATACTGGAAATCCATAAGTAAATCAAATTTCAAGGACTGAAAACTTATGTTTCATTCTGTCTTAAATCTGGAAGTCAACAGAAATTCTCTAAAAAGGCAACAGAAATTTGCCTTTATTTGCATTTCAATTTACTTATTTATGCAGAACTGTGCTCACTTCTCAATTCTGATCCCATGTTCTTTAATGAAAATTATATAAACTTGAGTATAATAAAGAGCCATGTGAAATAAGCAGATGGCAAGATCTCCTGAGTGGCCCCTTACTGCACAGACCCAGCCTCTGGGCCTTCTCTCCTTCCCCAGCTCATTTGTTTTGCCACAGGCCCCAGAACACCTGTTGCACTCTCTCCATCAGTAGCTGCACTCACAGAGTTCTGCCTGCAGGCCTGGAGTCAGGTTGGTATGGGAATTCAAACCTCCAGCATCCACCTGCAGTTAGGCCACATGCTATGTCTTTTCTATTTCTTAAAAGCAATTTTATAAATTTAATCAAATCAATAGGGGCTTATAAATGAAAAGTTTCGGTCTTAGTCCTACCTTTACTCAACTTGATGTTCGGGCTTCCTAGGATCAATCACTGAATTGTTTGTACTTTTGGTTTTTCTGGTAGTTAGGATTCTAACAGTGATATTTTTTGTTTAATCAAATTTATATTTACTATGGCAGATGAGGACTGAGTTGACCTAACCATTCTCCCACCTCCCTTCATTTTTTTTTTTTTTAACTGGGAGATCCTGGGGATTGAACCCAGGTCCCTCCACATGGGAGACGGACGCCCAACTGTTTGAGCCACATCCGTCCCCCCATTTTTTTTTTTTTTATTTTTTTTATTTTTTTTAAAGATTTTATTTATTTATTCATTTATCCCCCCCTTGCTGCTTGTGCTCACTGGGTCAGCTAACCACGCCGCGCGGGCGGGCTTGCCTTCACCAGGAGGCCCTGGGAACCGAACCGTTTACATATGGTAAACGGGAGCCCTACTGATTGAGCCACAGCCGCTTCCCCCCCCATTTTTTTTTTAAAAAGGAGGTATTGGGTATTGATTGAACCAGGCGCTCCACCCCTGAGCTACACCAGCTTTGCTCTCACCTGCCTTCTTGAGTCCAAGTTTTAATTTTCCTATAATTTTAAACATACCTCTAATTCTTATTCTGAGAATTATAGCTATTGCTTGACTCTCCACTTTTGAAGTTCATGCTATTAACAGTCTTATTTTTTTTTACCTCTCCTATCTGCTTCCACTTCTCATATTGTCATTTGTGCTTTGACATTATCCAGGCTGGTGACATTACATTCTGATCTAGAAGGAAATAAAATCTTTCCATGTTTTGTCTATAGGCTGATTCTAAAAGTTGAAAATCAGTGTGATATTCAATTATGATTATGTAAATATTTTCCTCTGTAGCACTTTTGCTAAGATGGCATTTCCTTTATTATACAACCTTTTGGTGTGTTTTTTTTTTTTTTAATTCTTTTAAAAAAGATATTTGGATAACATAAATGTTACATAAAAAAATATAAGGCTGTTTGATTTTTGTGGAGTTTTTAATTACCTTTCATTTTATCCCCCTTACATTCTTTGGCTTAAACATAGCCTTATATTTTTCTGTCTTAAAAATAACAACAACAAGAACAACTACCTAATATATAAATAATTTTCTTTTCCCAAATATCTCTCTTTTGGAATGTTCCATTCTCCTGCTCCAATTTGAACTGCTTGCAGTATAGACCTGCTGTACAAATGTCATTCTGGGTCAGAGTAGTTCTTATTTGTTTCTAGCATCCCTTGTTTCCTAGATCCAAGATCTTTTGCTTCCTTAATTTGTTTCCTTATTTTGCTAGAGCACACATTAAAATAACTTGCTAAGAAAGAATGCATGGTAAAAGGGGCCCTTCTGAGTCCTTACATGACTGAAAATGTATTTGTTCTGCTTCTACACTTGACTGATTGGCTGGACACAAACTTCTAGGTTAAAAATCATTTTCCCTCAAACTTTTGGATTTATTCCTCCATAAATTTTCCAGCATTCCAAATTGCAGTAGAAAAGTCTGATGCCAGTCTAATTCTTGATACTTTATAGTTATCTGTTTTATCTTCCTTGGAAACTCTAAAACTTTCTTTTATCCTTGGTGTTTGGAAATTTTACAATGATGTATATAGAGGTGGACCTTTTCTATTTGTCCACGTGGCTTATAAACGTCTGTTTATCAACTGTTTCCCCCTCACAAAAATGTAGGTCCATGTAGAGTATGGGCTTTATTTTGTTACTGTGTAACATCAAATGCTGGGCACACAGTAGGTACTGAATTACCATTTACTGAATGAATTCATTTTGCTTGAAGTCTCTTGTTGGCTTGAGAAAATTTCCTTATTTAGTTTTTTTAAAAATTTGTATCCTTGATTGTTTCTTTTTGGAATTCCCACTTAGTGAATGTTGGGTACTCTATAACCTATTTTTCATCTCCTTGTCTTTTTGTTCTTCACACTAGCAGAGGTGCTTGATTTAATCATTCACTGTTTATAATACCCTTAAATGTTTTCTAATCACTCTTGTCCTCTGTTTTTTATTCCTTACATTTTACAGACATAATGTCTTATACAGTTTCTCTCCAGACTTGGTTTAGAGGTTGTTTTGTTTTCTCTGGAATCTCTTTTTCTGCTACATCCTGAAATTTCTCTTTCACACTGCAGGCTTTCCTCATATATCTGGGATCCTAGCTGTATGTTCACACTTGAAAAGGATCAGTCAATGGACTAGAGAGTCCTGTGTCTGTGTGTAGGGCTTACTGACGGGCAGGTTTTGCGTGACACCAGGGTCTCTACTGGCATGTTGAGGCTGGACAATTCTTTGTTGTGGGGACTATCCTATATACTATAGTAAGTTAAGTAGCATCTTGGGCCTCTACATAGTAGATACCAGTAGCAGGCACCCCCCCAACCTAATGTGACAAACAAAAATATCTCCGGGTATTGCCAAATGTCCATGAGGTTGGGGGGTGGGGTGGGCAAACCATCCCCAGTTAGAACCATTGTTTCAGAACGAAGGGACTAGAGATCCAACCATCCAGAGGCCAGAGGATTTTACTCTGGGTTCAATCCTCTTCTGTCTGCTCTAATTCTCTGTAGTTAGTTCATTCCATTTCTTTGGAGAAGAATCCTGTGTTCTTCTGGCTCTTTGGGATTCCTGCAGGGATTAAGACAGGTGACTTTCCCTTACATAAATCTTCAATTAATCCCTCTCTCTTTCTCTCTTGCTTTTAATTATATTTAGGAATCTCCATTGGTGAGGCTCTCTGAAGTCTACTGGTCAGTAAGCTGTCACTTTTTCTGAAGAACCCTCCAGAAGAAGTCTGGGCTGTGACTCACCTAGTTTCATCAGTCAAATAATCTCTTCCATCTACTTTCTTTTTCTTTTAAAGATTTTATTTATTTATTTATTCATTTATTTATTTATTTATTTATCCCCCACTGCTTGCTGTGTCCATTTGCTGCACGTTTTTCTGTGTCTGCTTGTCTCCCCCTGCTGGCTCACCGCGCCGCGCGGGCTGGTTTGCCTTCACCAGGAGGCCCCGGGAATCGAATCTGGGGCCTCCCATATGGCAAACGGGAGCCCTATCGATTGAGCCACATCTGCTTCCTCCATCTACTTTCTATATTCCAGAATCTGTTGAAATCTCACCAGCTAACTGACTTCTCCCATATTCTCCTCTGCATTATTGTGAGTTATGACTTTTTTTTATCCCTTTATTATTATTTTCCTAGGGGCTCAGAAGGGAGGGTATATAAATATGAATGCTCTATTGTCTTAATTAAGTTCCTAACATTTTCAATTTTACAGCTAAAGAGTTAACACAGAGAGGATAATAGAAATGGGTAAGTTTTGTAGATTTTGTAAAGTTTCTTGGTTCTTGGTCTATAGTAAGCCAGCCAGCATTTCTTCCTTCTTTCTTTCCTTCCCTTCCTCCCTATAGTTTTGATTCCTTTGCTGATAAGATAACTGGATACCTTCTGCTGGGTTTCTGTCCTTCACTTTTATTTTATGTGAACTGACTCTTAAATACAATTCTTGGTAACCATCAGTCTTGCTACTGAAGAAGAGAAACAAAATGTCCTATAGATTTGTTTCTTAGGAAAATTACTACACAGAGCACTGATTCTTATGCTTCGGTTCATAGAGTCCGCTGGGAGTTTTTTAAGAAAATATAGATGCCCAAGTCCCAATCTGAATATCTGGGGACATGCAAGCTTGAGGGTTGGTGGATGAGGGATAGTGAGTAATGAATCCCAAGGGTTACAATGCGGTGGCAGCTATCATAGGAAATGAAAACAGGCCTCTGTTGGAAGGAAGGAAAATCATGGGTCCTGAGGTTCAGAAACAGAATGGCGTGAAAGTCATAATAATCATTTTGTGCAATGTTGCTCAATGCTTTTATGTTACTAGAGGTTCAAAGAAAAGGTCTCTGGATATAGACTGAATTCCAGCTTTGCCCATAGTAAAAGTATCCAGTAAAAGAAAACACTTTATTTAAAAGATATAGCAAACATGAACTGAGAAGAAAGTGTTCTAAAGCAACCCTTTCTGGTCCTTCCTTTACCCTATGAAACAGTCATTTTTATTACTTCTTTAATCCCCTAATTAGAATGTAAACTCAACGAGAGCAAAAGCTCTGTCTTAGTTCTCTTTATATGTGCCCCGTGGCATTTAAGGCAGCATCTTGCATTCCATAAACATTCAGTAAATGCCTTCTGAATTTATAAAAATGACTATGTGGCTCAAGCAGTTGAACTCCTGCCTCCCACATGCGAGGTCCCGGGTTCAGTTCCCAGTGCCTCCTGAAAAAACAAAAATGAACAACAAGCCAAACAAATGAAAGAATCAACTCAAAGAAGCCGATGTGGCTCAGTGGTCGAGGACCAGCTTCCCACATATGAGGTCCCAGGTTCAATCTCTGGCCCTCAGTACCTAAAACCCCCCCCAAACAAACAAAAAACAAATTCAGCAATTTCTTATTATTAAATCCAGCCACTTTCTTTGTAGCACACCATAATGCTAGATATATATATATATATATATATATATATAAACACACACACACACACATATATATTTAGATTGTTGCTTTTAAGGTTCAAGTTTACCATAAGGGTGTACTGGATGATTCCTCAGCCAGAACAGTATAGTTTGAGGAGCTGATTTAATTCAGAACACCAAATACATTTGCTCACCTGCTAGCCTTGAATCCTTTTAACTTCTGTACAAAGAATGATTCAAGAACTTCTGCACACTGGTAAAAAGGGGAGTCACTTGGATTGTAGTAACGACAGTTATCAAAAATTTTGGTCATATCTGCTACAAATTCTGTCAGCTTTTCATAATATCGTCTTTGTACTCTTTCTTCCATAGTGGCAAGGTCTTAAAAACAAAAAATGTAAAATATTATCAAAGCTTTAAGGTTTTCCAACGCAACTGTGAATATTCCTGGTAGCTGACTTACAAGATATTCTTGTAAGTCCAAATAGTCCTGGAACAAAGCTGGTTCACCACTGGAGACCTTTTTTACAATTCATAAAGAAAAGAGGAGGTGCTTTTCCAATTTTGATTTTGACTGGAGGTCTAAAATATAAATTTTAGCTAATATTGGTTAAGAAGGTATGTTTACTTTCAGTTAACTACATAGAACAGCTATTTAATTGGTTTGAAATAAAGGAAACCATACCAACATGATCTTTGCATATTTAAGTACAATAAATTTTTTCATGCAAAAAATTAGGTATGTTATATGTACAAAAAGAAGGTGGAAATCCAAAACAAAGAACAAAATCTTTGTACTACTTAAGGTTTTTTTAAATGATCCTTGTATTGGACTTTAATAACACCATATTGTTTTTAAAATTTATCTTTATTACCTTCCATTTATGACAAGTGATACTGATTTACCATTAATGGTAGTCATGAGATAAAGTTTCTATTTAAAATAAATTAAGGGAAAAATGTTAGCTGATATAAATAAAAATATTAGCGTGTAATGGAGTGGGTAGCATGCAGAAATGGCAAAAAACATAAGGGTGGTACACAGGTAAATGCTTTGGAATATACTGAGCTAAATCTACCTGAAATGACATTAACTTCTAGGAGAAAGTTCTGTTTGAAGGAGTGTCAGTATACAATCTTACACAGAAATTTGAGAGAGAAGACCAGCAATCTCAAATCAGGCTAGCATTGGTAAATAACACAATTACAAAGTAAATCTCAGTGCTGTTTATTTTGGAATTTGAAAAAGTGATTTTAAAGTCATCCTCAAAAATAAAAGCTCAAGAATTTCTAAGAAACACTTGAAAAAAAAGAAGGAATGGGAGAGGGGAGCAGGTGTAGCTCAGTGGTTGAGTGCCTGCTTCCCATGTATGAGGGTCCTGGGTTCAATCCCTACCTCCTAGGGGTTAAAAAAAAAAAAAAAAAAAAAAGAATGGAAGAGAATTTAACCAACCAGACACTAAAAACTAAAACAATATTATAAAGCTGTGATAATGAAAAGTGTGGCACCATGCAGGATGACAGAAACATCAATGGAACTCAAAATAGGAACAGACCTAACTGTATTTAGTATAAGAATTTCATGTAGGTTGAGGGTGTTATTTTAAATCAGCAGAGGAAGGAAGACTTCAATAATAAATGGGGCTGGAACAACTGACTACATACCTTGAAAAATTTTTATCTCCCAGTATATGCCAAAATAATTCTAGGTGGGTTAAATTTTTAGAGCAAATATTAAAACAATAACAAGTAGTAGAACAAAGAAATGAGTACTGATACATTTTCGGAGTAGGGAAAAAGACTTTCTAAGCATGATACCAGAGGAAGGATTCATAATAATTAATAGATTTGAATCCAAAACTATTAAAAATGACTATATGCCCAAAAAATCATTATAAAACTTGAAAATGTTCTCAGTATATAAATAGCCCCTAAATATCATGGGGAATAATATGAATAACCCAAGGGAAAAATGTATACAATACAGGAAGAGGATATCCATATAGAAAACATTCAAATGGTCAATATTATTGCCAGTTATCAAAGACACACAAACTACTACATATCTATTTGTTAAAAATAACAGAAAATAAAAATTTTACTATCAACCTATCAATGTAAGACACCTCTGTTATGGGAGTGGTGGTAAGTTAACATATTACTTTACAAAAAAATATTTTCAAAGATAAACAATATTCCCCTCAAATAAGTGACAATACCCAGTGTTTTCAAGCATATGGTGAAAAAGGCACAGATACACTCTATTTGTGGGAATTGGTTCAATCTGCTGGAGAGCAACCTGAAAATATTTATCACAAGCCTAAAACACACACACACACACACACACACCCTTTGACCCAGAAATTCCAATTCTAGGATTTTTTTACTCAGAAAACAACCATGTACAGGCAGATATATGAGCAAAGAAGTTCAACGAAACATTACTTATGGCAGCAAAAAGTGCACATAATTGAAATATCCATTACTAGGAGAGTGGTTATGTTATTTTAATTGCAAGCAATTAAAAGCAATGTAGCTTTGTATCATAACTGATGTGAAAAAGGTACTGGTAAGTTTATAAAGTATGTTACAAAACAGGATAAATAACATAAAGTTATTTCTGTTTAAGAAAAGAAAAGCTCCTCATCCTGTTGGCTCCCTCTTACAAAGAAAACTAATTGAAAACTTTTCAGTTTCACCTATATCTTTCCAGACATTTCCCTATGCGTATCTATGCATATTTATGTACTCTTAGAAAATATACAATTGTTTACTGCTTAAAACCTAGGTATTTTTCTGTAACTTTCATTTTTCTTTCAACAATATGTCTTAGAGGGAAGCGGCTGTGGCTCAATCAGTAGGGCTCCCGTTTACCATATGGGAGGCCCCGGGTTCAGTTCCCGGGGCCTCCTGGTGAAGGCAAGCCCGCCTGCACAGGGCGTGGTTAGCTGACCCAGCAAGCACAAGCAGCAAGGGGGGGATAAATGAATAAAAAAATAAAATCTTTAAAAAAAAAAGAAAAAAAACAATATGTCTTAGAGATCTATATTATCTTATGCACATGCTTACGTAAGATGATGTTTATCTTGGTGATGTTAACAAAAGAAAGAAGAAAGAAAAAAAGAAAGAGTAGAGGGAGGGAGAGAGGGAAAAGGAGAGGCAGAGAGAGAGAGAGAGAGAATAAATGAATCTATTTCTTCAAAAGAAGAATTCTGGTTATATAAGTTAAGATATCTTCACTTAATAAACTATATAAAGCCATTAATGCTTTTGAAGATTAATGACAAAGGAAAAGGTTTGCCAGGCAGAAAAGATTTACTACATGATCTTAATTTTAACACACACACACACGAAGAAATCAAAATTTAATGGTATTAGGGAAGTGGCTGTGGCTCAATTGGCTGGGATCCCGTTTACCATAAGGGAGGCCCCGGGTTCGATTCCCGGGGTCTCCTGCTGAAGGCAAGCCAGTCCATGCGGCATGGTGAGCTGACAGCCTGCACAGTGCAGTGAGCTGGCGCGGCAAGATGACACAACAAAGGGAGACAAGCAGATACAGGAAAACGCAAAGCAAATGGACATAGTGAGCACAAGTAGCAAGGGGGCGATAAATAAAAAAAAATTTAATGGTGGTAGGGGAATGGAAGTGGTTGAGTGCCTGATTCCCATGTATGAAGTCCTGAGTTCAATCTCTGTTACCTCCTAAAAAATCAAACAAACGGAAAAACCAACTCTCATTGCGGAGAGGATATAGCTCAGTGGTTGAGCATCTGCTTCCCATGTACGAGGTCCTGGGTTCATTCCCCGGTACCTCCTAAAAAAAAAAAAATTAATGGTGGTTATTTCCTATAAAGATGGCTTTTTTACTCAGGAAAAGATGAAAGGTACCTTTTACCCTTTTTTTTTTTTCTGTATTTTTAAAATATTCTACAATTAACAAGTTACTACATGTTACTTTATAAGGAGAAAAAACTTTATATATAGTTATATATAAAAATATAAACTTTATATATAAATATATAAACTTACTAATTTTTGTTTCTGAGAGAGAGCTTTAACTAAGCCCTCATTTATTTCATTTTCATGTTCCCCCCTCTATGAAGGTGTTTGTCAAACATAAACCCTTCTCCACTTAGAAAATGCTCAGCTGGCTTTTTTTTTTTTTTTTTTTTAAAGATTTTATTTATTTATTCGTTTATCCCCCCCTTGCTGCTTGTGCTCGCTGGGTCAGCTAACCACGCCGTGCGGGCAGGCTTGCCTTCACCAGGAGGCCCCGGGAACCGAACCCGGGGCCTCCCATATGGTAAACGGGAGCCCTACTGATTGAGCCACAGCCGCTTCCCTGGATATATTATTGATTTAGCTACTTCTCTAGTGCTAGTTACTCAGGTCATTTCCAGTGTTTCTGCAATAATGAAGATTTCTGCAATGCACAACACACTTGTATACGTGTAAACACTAAGAAATGAAATTGCTGGGTTCAAAGATATGTACATTTAAACTTCAAATGTACACCCAATTTACCCTCCAAAGTGGACATATCAGTTTATATTCCCATCAGCCTTGCCTGAGTATCCTCACAATATATCAATTTTATGGATGATAGATAAAATATCTGCTGAGACTTATAATAAAACTACATATTCAACTGAAGTACTTACCCATAGGTTCTTTAATAACACCATAATAATCTGGTGCATCGTTAGGATCTACTGGTTCCAGGAAAGGCCAGGCCATCTTGTGGGCCTATAATTAAAAAATAGGCATTGTTATTGTCAGGTGGAAATACTGATTCTATTGAGGTTCCCAATTGAGGTACTGTATCAACCCTTAAAAGCTCCAAAATTCAGTTGTAAATTTGACATATGAAATGAAATGATTTTGCTTATTCAGTTTTAGCTACTGGATGCTTTTTTGCTGTAGTCATAAATTCTCTAATATGAGCATATTCCCTAATAGCATTCTGAGAGTGTTCTGAGAACCTCAACATGGAAAGGTGAAGCACTAGCCTAGGCATCAAGAAATGTGTATTGTGGTCCCTACTTGATGATCTGCCAAATGAATGAAGTTCACACTGTAATCACTTCTGTAAAATTGCAGTGAGATGAGTTCAAAGTGTGGTATGTTTACCACTGCTGGTTAATGAGGTGGCAGAGATGTGACATTAACTAACACTCAACCACATACTGAGACTATTATTCTCTTATCAGTTCTTTCAATTCCTCTATTATGATTACAACAGGGGAAAGTTTCAATCTAGTGCTCTATGTCAAATACTTCTCTAACACTTGCTAATCTTGGAAGCCATCCTCACCCCTTTTTTATTTTTAATAATCGAGGGAAAGTTTGGGCTAAAAACCTTAGAGAAGCATTAGTATCTCACTAGAATTTAATTAAACTGTTTTTCAATCTATGGCAGTGAGATAAAAGTTTTCTTTAAAAATAAAATTAAGGTTTTTTAAAAAAGTGAGTCATTTAAAATAAAAATATCAGATAAACAACAGCTCAGAGTGCTGTGTGGATACGATAAACCTCATGAGTAAAAGTCTGTCAAGCACTTCACTAGACTAGCTGGGAGTTCCTAAATCATCACACAGTCTAAGGCTGGAAAGTTAAAACTCTAGAAGTGTTTTCAAAGTTGTGCTGGTTGATTTCATTTTCAAACAGTGTATACAGAGTGGTTGCTCACCTGTAAGGAACGCAGCACCCTTTTCAACCCCTCATAATCTTTCTCCGTTAGTGGTGTGAGCACTGTCATGGCATCCTCTGTTGACTGGCACTGTGGACAGACATACTCATCAATGAGTTCTGCCTCACTTTGCAAGATGCCAACGCAGCGCCCATGGTACCAATTCTGACACCGATCACAGCCAATATAAAATCTGCAAGATCCGAAATGGGTATGTGAGTTTAAAACAGATGGGATACCACTACTTATAATTTACTTTTAAAGTAATAAAACATGCACCTGAAAATGTGCTAAACTCTAGGATATAAAATAGTTTTAGTATTATGGTTGTTTTAATATTCTTGAAGACTGACATTCCAATGTGTTAATTTAGTATTCTTGGTGTTAACAACAAGCAGTAAAAAATTAAGAACACTGTGTAATACTGAAGAACCAATTTGGGGTAAAAAAAAAGTAAAACTTTTAATTAACTTTAAAGCTCAAAACAAAATAAAGCCAACATTCTTTCAACTAATACCCTATCAAATGGGGAGTTCTAAGTCCTATAAGCTAATAACAGAATCTCAGAGCTGGTACCCAAATTAGTAATTTTCTAACCTACAATAAAGCACCATTTCAAACACTGATAAAGTCCAAACAAGTCAAGCTATTTTAATCTCATTAATTTCTATGTTATATATTGAAGAATCAAAGGTACTATTAAACCATATTTTTCCCAATGCATCTCAAACATTCACTATGAAGCAACATAATTTTTGAAAGGGAGGTAAAGAGGGAAAAAGAAAAAAACTGGGAAGGAATTTGTAATGTAAGTGTATAATAAATGCAGAAAAAACTTGCTTTTTAAAATTTTAAAATAAATAACCAGTCAGAGCAATTTGGCTTCCTAAATAATTAAATATGATGCTCTTATCAGAACTCACTGTGACTCATCATAAGGTGTTCTGCAGATACAGTACAATTCCTCACTGCTGCCCTCTTGTGCCCGTTTACAATCATTACAGATGTACACATCCATTTTCTTAGCCTCCTTTTCTGTGATGCCAACACATTCTCCATGATACCAGTTAGTACAAAGATCACAGCCAATATAGAACCTAAAAGTATTCACAATGAAAATGACAATGTGATTGTCATTTTGAGCTGCATGGTACTTAAATCTGTCTTCCCTGCCTTGATTCACTTTCTTACAGGATGACTTTCTGCAGTGAGTCAGCTAAACATCCTGAATCCAACCATTCTACAGAACCCTGGCAAACTACAGCATCTGACACTGTATCAAGTGGGGAAACATAGAGTCACTCACATCAATTTCAACAAATACACTGTTTAGTGAAATATGGGTCTTTAAAAACATACTGGATTTTGAAAAAAATAAACAACACACTGATGGTAATGTCTCCCTCTTAAATGAATGTGTGTAAAACTGTATGTAACAGGCACAAAAACCAAAGCCAAAGAATCAAAGACTTACATCTGTCAAACCTATGACACAGAAGCCATTTCAATATCAGGGCTATTTCTTAGATAGGTTTGAAAATGTATCTCACAATTTGAATTTGAAAACAAAGCAAAGCGCGAACACCAAGGAGAAGTTACACTACAAGGAACATGCAGGTCAGCCATGTGTAGAAGATATATGGTCAAAATGATATGAGGAAAACAAAGAAAGATACATGTAGCAATTCAATTTCAACCAAATTTTCTAAATAAACATCAAAATTTAATCTAATTAAAAATCACCCTCTCAAATGGGCCAGTTTTTCAGTTAATATAATGCATGTGAAAATGTGGAAAGTGGCCTGGGTAATTAACTGGTAAGTAACTCTGAAGGAGCTGCTTCAATTCAAAACCAGGCCGAGAGAGTGCAGAAAACAATAGGAGAATACTTATCCAAAACCACAACAGGTTTTACAGTATCTGGTGAGGTGAGCTGTATGAGTGTGTTAACTGTGCGTAACCACACGGTTAACCCTCTAGGGCTTTTCCAATGGCAAAATGAAAATGATCTCTGTAACAGACATTTAACTAGCATATCTAAAAGTGTTGACAGGTGCTGTATAGGAATGCCATGTCAAGTCATGGGGAGAATTATCATGAATCAGAGAGAAAAAGAGTGGCCTTGCTCATCCCATTGACACCCTTAGTTCTACACCAAGGCATTTCTTGGTAAATTCACCTAAAGAAATGGAAGTTGTCCTTCATGCTTCAAACTAACCTGCTTTATGAACATGAAGTAATACACAGTCATGTGGCTTATCCTTTTACTACTTTTTCTTTTGCACCATGATTTTCACATAATTTGCACTGCACAGGTGGGAGCCAATAAGGTGGCTGTAGGCTGTATGTTTTGGAATTAATCTCAGGACTTGAATTTCAATTTTTAGTCACTCTGTCACTAGACTGCTAAGCCAGCCTCAGGTTAAAACTTATGTCAAAGAGAATAAAAAATTCTCCTTAAAAAGCACTAATTCATCCCAATTAAATTATGGAGTGAATGAACCTGGTGTACTGAAGTGTTAATAATGAAAAATTGAAAAATATGAAATACTCACAAATTAATGAGGTAATATCAATAGAATGAGCACAAAGACACATGTACCTCATTTTATGCAACTTGGATAATCCTAAAAAAGTCATGTGTGAAATGAATTTCTGTGATTGGAATACTTTAAATAGGCCAAAGAGTTTTGTTTTGTTCTGAAAAATCACCTAGTGAATTAGTGAATTTTGCTTAAAGTGAGGCACATTTGTATTAGACTAAGAGAAAAGTTCACAGAGTTCCATTTTTTTACATTATGTATAATTTCCAAAGGGGCAAGACAATGAAAAATGAAGATGTCCAAACTGAATAATGTTTAATTCAATACACAGCTATATATACCCACAAAAAGTTTTGATCTGGCACTTGCAGCTTCAATATTACAACTTAACCATCATTAAAGAGACCATACTTTTATTTTATGAATTACTTAGGCATCCATTTAAAGTTATTTCTAAATGACTTTTTTTTTTTTTTTTTTTAAGCACAAATGAGCTTTTTGGTAATCTAAAAATATATTTTGGCTAATTTTGGCTTAAAAAAGCTGGCCTATATTTTAATACTTAAAATGGATGGAAATGCCATGTGAAAAACGAATCTACATTTATGGATTAGCATCTCTAAACTCTTGTTTAAATCACCAAATAAATGTAGAACACGATGGTCAAAAACAGCTTCCAGTGGCCATGCTCATCACATTTTCGAGAATCATACATGAAGAATGGTGATAAAAAACATGTTTTGTATTTTTCTGACTTTTGTCCCCAATAGGAAAGTGGGAACTCTGACAACAAAAAAACACAAAACTAAGTTGCAGTATTCCAAGACAATAAAACACAGAATTGCTTAAAATAAAACAATAATAAAACTTTACTCAAACAAGAAACCTCTTGCACCATTCAGATTCAGATGGTTTAAAGATCTGATGTAATCACAGGGTTGTGACCAGATCCCAGGAAGGATGCTCTCAATTTTGGGCAGCGATGACAATAAACCTCCTTCTCCAGACAGCATTATTGATTGATTTGGAATTAACCCGGGAGAAGAGAAAGCAAAGGAGCAACTGAAAGCTTGTGTTTTTTTTTTTTAAAGCTTGTTTTTGATAGTAAAGAACACAATGAAGGACAAACAAGAATCATGAAAATGTGAAACAACAAATTTTACTTTTCTAGTGTCAAGGTTAAGAATATTAGATGAAAAATCACTGATGAAACATTATTACCCTTACTTTTAATTATTTTCATTTATATTTCAATGTATTCATCTGTCAATTTAACAGCTAAAGTTCTAAGAAAAACTAGAGCTCAAAAAGATCTACTCACTTAGATTCATCGTAAGGCGTTTTACAGATACAGTAAAGCTTTGTGTCTTTCTTAGTTTCCTTTGAGGTAGTAGAGATCATTTTCTTCTTCTTGGACTTTGAGCTTGAGTCTTTCTCCTCTTCCCGCTTCCTCTTCTGGGAAGCTGCAGGTAGTGAGGGTGTGGACAGGAGGCCTGTGTGCTGCTGAGGAGGTGGAGGTGAAGGTGGAGGGGCTGGAGGAGCCACGGTTACTGTGGGGGTTGCAGCTACTGGTGCAGCCTGCACCATGTCTTTTTCTTTCTTAATTTTGAGGTCTCTCTTTAGCTCTTCCTGTTGTCAAATGAATAAAAGACTGTCATGAGAATGATGTAAATGCAAGATCTAGTCAAAGAACAATGCATTACTTCCACTGTCGAGTTATCTCAATAGTTCAGTCTATTAAGTGAGGAGTTTTACAAATTCCAAACAGGCTTTTTCTTACTATATCTTAAATCCAACCAAAACAATTGGAAATAGAAAATGAAGATTACATAACAACAACCAGAAAACTGTTAGTTATCTTCAAAGGAGATCTGCAAGGAAGATGACCAAGTGTCTAAAAAGATTGTCTATTCCTACTTGCCCACTGTTATATCCTAGTGATTTCAGTCACTGGGCAGGAATTGATTTCAAATGTCCTCACCTGCTAGCTGTTTTCTTCTCACCATCTGTGTTCTGTGTCCTTACAGTAAGACTGAACATGATACTCAAAACCAGCCCAAAACAGAATGAGAGACAGATCTTCCTTGTTTATTATGCTTCTAGGTCTAGAATCTCAGACTGCAGTAAGAGCAGAGCTGGGCAACGTTAACACACTGTTTTTTTTCCAATACAGATTTTGCCGTAAATTAAACCTTTTACTATTTTTCATGTGAGATACCATTTTTAAAAAAATGCTCTTTTATTGAGATATATTCACATACCATACAATCCATGCAATGTGTACAATCAATGGCTTTAGTATAACCACAGAGTTGTGTGCATCCATCACTATTATGTATAATTCTTTTTAGACAGACCTCTGCTATCCAGTCCAACAACTAATTCTTGGAAATGATGATTAAAGCAAATTGTTGTTTCTCCCGATAAAAAAACCATTGTGATTGGCACCCATGAACAAGATCTTACTGTACTTAAATTTTAGCTATGACCAAGAATATTTCTTAAAGCTGAGACAATTATACATTTCTACAACTTGAAATACTAAAATATTCTAAAAACATTTTCTTCATAAACATTTTGCTTGCCAAAATTTTATAAAGTTTCTTGGAACAATAATTTAGATAGCCCATATTTCCTTTAAAAAGTATTCTAAGGGAGACCTGAATTGAATTTTTTTCCTCCTAAAGAAATTTTCAAAATTATCCCAATAACCTCAGAGGTACATTCAGACTTGGAATCATTCTTTTAAAACTCCTAAACAGGGAAGCAGATGTGGCTCAAGTGGTTGGACTCCCGTTTACCATATGGGAGGCCCTGGGTTCAATTCCCAGGGCCTCCTGGTGAAGAAAAGCCGGCCTGCGCAGCGTGGTGAGATGACCCAACAAAGGGAGACAAGCAGACACAGAAAAAGGCACAGTAAATGGACACAGCGAGCACAAGCAGCAAGGGGGGGGGTTTGCATAAATAAATAAAATAAATCTTGAAAAAAAAAAAAAAGCCCTGCTAAACATTTGACAATATTCTAGATATTAAAGGCTTAGAGAGGAGACCTTTGAGTTTCTTATTCATAGATAAAAGTGGAAAACAAATGAAATACTGATTCTTAAAAAAAGTTGACTATGAGCTGTTCATCACTTATTCTTTTGACACCACTTTTACTATTATGGTACATTCATTTAAATTCAGAGACACAGAGTAGCTTCCTAACAGCAAACTACTGCTTTAAATGAAAATTTAAATGAATCCTTATACCTACAGGAGTTTTATAGATTCTAAAGCAGAGGCTTCATGTAGTTGTCTATGAAAAAGAAAAAAGAGAAGAAAAAACAAAACAATTTCAAAGATTTTCCTAGAGTAAGGGCCATTTCCATCTAATAAAACAAAAAGCAGGTTTACACCCAGCACTCCTTTACCTCTATGCTGCCCCTCCATCCACAGACAAAACATTAGTATCTTAGGAAGCTTTTAATGATCCCCAAAATCCTAACTAATAAATCAGAATAATCCTGGTTTAATAAGTCTATTTGTGGAAAGCGGCTGTGGCTCAATCAGTGGGGCTCCCGTTTGCCATATGGGAGGCCCCAGGTTCGGTTCCCAGGGCCTCCTGGTGAGGGCAGGCCCGCCCACATGGCGTGGTTGGCTGACCCGGCGAGCGCAGGCAGCGGGGGGGGGGGGGGGGCGAATGAATAAAAAAATAAAATCTTAAAAAAAAAAAAAAAGTCTATTTGCTCTAAGAGTCTAGATAGTCCAGTAAGATGAGAAGATAAACTGTTGTGACTAATTATCCAACAGCCCTTCTCTATTTAAAAAGAGATTCTGACAAAAAATAACAACAACAACAACAACAACGAGACTCTGAACTACTGCCTAAGGAAGAAAGTAAATCTTGAGTTTCATTTTCCTACTTTATAGGTGTTAATAACATAACGAGATGGATTTTAGGAAAACCAAGATGGTGTAGTGAACACACACTTTGATCAGCCCCTAACTCCCCCTTCAAGTATAATAAATACAAAAATGGAAAACTGAAAAGACATAGCCAAGCTTGAAATGCTCTATGTGAGATAGATAATAAGAATAAGCTCATTGCTTTGACGTCAAGGGCTAGATCTACGCTTCACGAGAGAAAACAAAAGCAAAATCCCTCTCACTCAAAATAAGTTTGCAAAAATCAAAACCCCAGAACAATGAAAACATGTAATGTGAAAAACATAACAAGCAAAAAATCTATTACTGAACCTGAATTCACTCCTTATGAAATTAATTTTACAGGAAAATTGGCAAAACTTTACAATATGTATGTCTGAGATATTCGAAGAGTTAAACAAAGGCTAAAGTCCTATTAAAAAAGGAAAAAAGGGGGACCCGGGTTCGATCCCCGGGACCTCCCGGTAAAAAAATAAAGAAAGAAAAAGAAAAAAGAGAAAAAAAAACCCCAAGAAATTGGCAGTAAAATATTAATTCTGCTAATTAAAATAATGCACATTTTCTTTCTTAGAGAATAACTTTTCTTCCACATTAGATAAGTAATATACTGTCAACAAGAACACCACAGCTGTAGACAACAGAATATTTGCTGTAGTAATAACATTTTTTTTTTTTTTAACAGAAGGTCCTGGGGATCGAACCTGGGTCCCTCCATATGGGAGACGGACACCCAACCATTTGAGCCACATCCGTCCCCCGTAATAACATTTTTTAAGAGGCTGCCTGATATATTCAATGCAGAAAAATGTTCAGTATATGTTGTCTCCAGTGTGATTCTGTTTCTGTATGAAATATGTTGGATATGAATACATACATTAAAAATCACATATAAAGATACATTCTAAAATTATTTTGAAGTGACTCTCTTTGGGAAATGGAATTACATATTATTTTCGTTTGCTGGCCAAAGTAATTGCTTTAAAGGACAACATCTCAAGTACGTGGACAAGTTATTTACAAATATATTGCAAATATTCCCCCACATTGTGCAGAAGATGAAGCGGGAACAGTGTGTGGCACATCTTAAGTGTTAAACAAATATTTGGTGAATGAATACACCACACTATTATACACTTTTCTGCAACCTGCATTTTTCACTCAACAATTTATATATTGAGAACAAATAATACCAATCCCACACTCGCTATTTTGTTAAAATAGCGGTATACTATGTAGACATTCAAAAATTTATTTAACCCAGTGGTTCTCATCTGGGGGTAGTACTGACTCCTCCTAGACAGTGTTTGGGAATATGTGTGGAGGTGGCCAGGACATTTTAGTGGTTGTTACAATTAAGGGTATGCTACTAGCATTTGGTACCTAGGGCCAGAGATGCTAAACTTCCTGCAGTGTGTTAAAAACCGGCCTGCCAAAAGGTTTCTGTGGAGAAATGCTGATTAAGTTTAGGCTAATTTCAGTTTTTTGTTGTTGTTATTAACACTTTAATGAATGCCTTTGTTCACATATCATACTTGATTTTTCTTAGGTAAATTTCTAGAAGTGAAATTATGGACCAAAGAGTACGCGGGTCTTAGAGTATTTTGACAAATACTGAGGAGACATCTAGAAACAGCCTAGTATTTTCTAGAGAAATGCCCTGCCCCTTAATGGTATTTTCATTTCTTCCATTAGTAGTTAGGTAGAATATCTTTTTATATGTTTATTGTATAACAGGCATTTTTAAATTTGAAAACTGCTTATGTCTCTTACACATTTCTTTTCTAGAGTGTTTACCTTCTCTTACTGATTTAAGAGCTCTGTGAAATATAGGAATACTAACTCTGCTATATATGTCACAAACTTTTTTCCCCATTTATTTGTTTTCCAATGTTGTTGATGGTATTTTTACCGCTATAGAAAGCCTTTTCTTTTTGTTCCATCAAATCATGTTTTATGTTTTGAGGCATTTGGATTTTGTAATGCTTACGAGTTGTTAAAACAACAATCATTTTGATCCATCTGAAATCTATCCTAATTTAAGGTGGGAGTTGATAACCTATATTTTCTGTGAATTGGCTCTGTTGTTCATTACACTTTCACACTAGTTGTTAGGCTCAACATTTATCCTGTAACTGACTACCTTACTGAACCACGTAATAAATTTTAATAATTTTCTCATGAAGAATTAATGTAAAATCATATCATACTCAATAACAATTTTGTCCTCTATAATTCAATATTCATTTCTCATTTAGGTTTCCTGGCTTAACACATTAAGCTAGAATGTCCAGAAATGCTAAATAATAATGGTGATATTTGGTACTTTGGTTTCTGACTTTAGTGGGAAGGCTTCTAATGTTTCTGTTATGTGTAATGTTGATTGCTGGCCTGATCAATATTTTCTTAATAATTTTCACTTTCTTAAAATTAAAACGCAATTTTAGGGATGCTTTAGGTAGCCTATTTCTCTTTTAAAAAGTTGTTTAAATATGCATGAATTGACTTTTTTTTTTGCCTTTCTCATTTTTCTTCAATAACTTCTCCAAGTAAGCAGAGGACTAGAAATACCTTCAGAACCAGTGATAAGTCAAAGAAGAAAGTTGCTTATAAATTAGTTAAGGGACACACTTTATTTTACATTCTTTCAAGATTACTTTGCAGTTTCTCTATCTACCTTTCTTAAAAAACTTGGCTCCTGACGACTTTTGATAAGAATATCAATAATATGTTGTAAACTCTACAAAGCTATTCTCAACAGAGTTCTAAAAATGTTGTAATCAATGGACAAACCTCTCAGAGTGGCTACTTGGGAGAACACAAATACATTTAGACAGGGAAGCGGCTGTGGCTCAATCAGTGGGGCTCCCGTTTACCGTGTGGGAGGCCCCGGGTTCGGTTCCCGGGGCCTCCTGGTGGGGGCAGGCCCGCCCGCACGGCGTGGTTGGCTGACCCAGCGAGCGCAAGCAGCAGGGGGGGGATAAATGAATAAATAAATAAAATCTTTAAAAAAAAACAAACAAACAAAAAACAAATACATTTAGACATAAAAGCTCTGTGTTGTTTCAAGACACATGTCACACTGCTTTTTACTCTGGGTACATGAATGTAAATTCTAGAAAACAAGCTGAAATTTTAAAAATTCAAGGGAAAAAAGAACCAAGTTAGATGCAATAAGGAAAGGAAATACGCTCTTACCTGCACTTCGATTTGTAGATCTTTGTCTAAGAGTGCTCTTTTTTTCAGTATTTCGGCTTTGAGCTGCTCTTTGTGTTTGAAGAGCAGCGCGGAGAGCTTGGTGGCATTCTGCTTGCTCCGTTTCTGTTCTACACTCTCTTCTCGTTTCCGTTTTTTCGCTGCCTGTTTTTCTTCTTTATCTATCTTATCCAAAATATACTTCATCACCTGGTTACAGACAATCATTCTAGAGAAAAATACATAATCTATGAAATGCTGGGCATTTCATTCTGAAAGTCTTAAGAAAATGATTTTCTATGTCTCTACAGATACTATATAAATGTTCTATGACTGGAAACCTTCAGAGAGTGTTTCAAACCAGTTATGAGCACCTAATAGTGCCAAGTGTTCTCATTCAAGGAACTTCGATAAAGAAAAAAAAATACAGGGGTACAGGTGTAGCTCACTGGTTGAGCACCTGCCTCCTATGTATGAGGTCCCAGGTTCAATCCCCGGTACCTCCTAAAAAAGAAAAAAAAAGATAAAAAAACAAAAACTCAGAATTCTCATGTGCTAAAGAGAAGAGATTGATGTACAGTGAGACCTGGGTTAGGTTATAAACATTTTTCCCTACCTTTGATTCTCTTCTCTTTCAGCTGGAGTCATGGTCTTTTTCTGTTTTAAATGTTCTATTACAGCATTATGCTTCATCACCACCTTCAGGACAGAACAAAATCCAAAGGCTCAGATTTTATAAAGACTACAGATTGGTACACAGATAAGAGTAGGAATTTGAGCATATTTAAGTGTTCTCCAAAGAGGGTCTGAGAATATTACATTGCAATACAAATTAAATTAGTAGCTATCATATGGCCTCATTCTTATCATGTGCTGGGCACTGTGCTAAGCTAAGAAGCACCTAACATTACCTTATTTATTCCTCATAACAACAATGAAAGAAAGGTGGGTATAATTTTGTAAGTGAGATACTGAGAAATAAAGAAATAACCAGGGGGCAGATGTGGCTCAAATGGTTGGGCATCCGTCTCCCATATGGAGGACCTGGGTTCGATCCCTGGAACCTCCTGGTAAAAAAAAAAAAAAAAAAAAAAAAAAAAGAAATAACCAATTTATTTGATATTAAACAATATGTAATGTTTCTGGGACTGTAACCCAGCTATCATTCCCCCAAAACCAGGCTTTTAACATTGTGCTCTTTTCCCAAGCATTAATTTTGAAGTTTTTTTTTCCCTTCTCCTCCTTATACAACAATTAGGGGCTAAACAGATACTATAATAATTTTATTATTTTATAGCAAGGCTTTATTTCAAACTGAAATTCAGAGTAAACATTATTAAAAGCTGGGAAATAATGTATTTGAACATAATATATACGACTTCAATTTTATAAGGATACTACCTCACATATTTAAAACCCCTTTGCCATTTAAAAAAATCTACATATATGGTCTCATATAATCATTACAATAATCCTGTGTGGCTGGTAAAACAGTAATTTCTATGAGGACACAGCTCAGAGGAGATAAGTGAGTGTCATGGAACTGTGAATCCAAGTCTCCTGACTTGGTAACATTTCTACTTTTTTCAGTAAGACATGGGTTTACATTCATGACACAATAATGAGAACCTGTAAAACCCTTAGTTTCTTTGCTCAACAACAAAAACGAACATTTCAGTAACATTTCAAAGGTACAAAGAAGAACTACCCATCTATGCTGCCATCTTTTCTTTGCCAGAGTCCAGGTACATCTTTCCATGTCAGCCAGATCCATGGCTTCCATTCTGTAACATCCATATGTCTTATTTGAGCAATATTCCAGGGATCTATACACTAAAGCTAAGTCCCATTCAAATGCAAAACCAAGGCTAAATTTGAACCTTAATGAAAAGACCTCACTTTAAAGGTGAAGAACATGAATGATAGATATAGTAAAAGAAGAAGAAAGAGAAGATAAGCCACACGGGATACACAAAGATCTACAATGTACAAATAGGAGGAAATTAAATTTGAATTAATATACATTTTTTTGACATTTAGAGAACCATATTTTATTTTGGATCCTTATGGGGAAAGTTCTGTTTTTTTTAGAAAATCACTTCATAGTAGTTAAAACAGCACTACTAGTTAGATCTTTGTTTGATGAGAGCAATGTTCTACAGCTGTGCTATTCAATACAGTGACCAAGAATACTCCATGAGTACTTGAAATGTGGGAATAAAGAACAAAATTTTAAATTTTATTTCATTTTAATTAATTTAAATAGCCATGTGTGGCTAATGGCTACTGTACTGGACAGCGCAAATCTATAAGTAATTTTTAGCTCTTTAGTTCCTGGCTTTGATTGTAAAATTAACTAAAATGCAGGCATCAAAGCAAGCTAAATATTAACTGAGAATCTAATGGTATCAAATAAATATTTGCTTTTTCAAATAATGTCTGAGAGATGAAACCCACACTCAAAACTGCTAACTGGTACTGAGCAGTACACATTGAGAATGCTTTCTCCAGTAATTCTATAAGATGTTATAAATGCGCCTTAATTTTAAATAGATTAATTCTAATTCATCTAAATTGCCTTACTTCACTGAGATGGCATTGCAAAATGCCACTTTTAATTTAAGCTATAGTATAATAGTATTTAAAGCTTTTTTTTTTCTTTACTAGGTAAGCAAATGAGTATAACCTGTCTATAATTTGCTTATTTTACATGTAAAACTAAGGAATGACAACTGTAAATAACTTCAAATAAATTTCTAGGATTTCTGAAGTGGCTTTAAAACTTAAAACTTCAACTTCTGTATTAATGATACTTAAACTCATAACTCCGTTCTTCCCATCTTTGTTCTCCCAAAATATAGTTACTTTCTAATAAGCACTGACTGTATATCCAGCAAAAGATCTCCAAACCATAGTAGTCATTTAGTATTTCTTGGTAAATCCAGTGCTTGTTCTAAGTTTAAACATCAACGACTTCTGTCTCATTTAGAAAACCTAACACAACCAAATGCTAAGTGTAATGCACAGCACAATAATTCAAGCTACTGAACATGCTGCTTTTACTTAATAACTTTACCTGTTTCTGAATGATTTCACTTTGATTAGAAGCTTGGAGAGTGTGTTCACGCTTAATTTCTATCTGCTGCTGTTTCTTCTTTTGCTGCTGATCCCTGAGTTGCTGAACCCTTTGCAACTGCTCTTGCACACTGGCTGCCTGCACTGTAACCACATTCTGAATCTGGTGAGTCTGCACAGGACTGCTTTGCTGAATTTGAATAGGTAACTGGAGTTTGATTTGCTGGGGCACACCACCTTGCTGAGCCTGTATCTGAGCCACAACCTGTGACTGGATCTGAGAGAGAACCTGGACTTGTTGTTGCAGCTGAGGCACAGCAATGACTTGGGGCTGTGGCTGCTGTATTTGTAGCTGAGGACGGGATGGGGATGAAACAGTAACTTGACTTAACGTTTGTCCTGATGAAAGAGTTTGAGTTGAAGACTGTACCTGGGCTTGTGACTGTGGCGGGCCTTGGGAAGGTATCTGAAGAGATGTATGTGGCTGAATTGGAATCGGTTGGGAGGTTGTAGTCTGAACCTGGGATTGCTGTCCAGGAGACACCTGGGATGGAGTTGACGGACGTATTCGAGTCTGTGGTGGACTTTGGACGCGAACAGGAGATTGTCCTTGGACATTACTTTGAGGCTGACACTGTACTGCAACTTGGGATTTGGATGACTGGGCTTGGGTGGGTTGTGCTTCTGAAGGGACATGGGATGAAACAGTTGTTTGGGTCTGAACTTCAGGCTGAGTCTGAACTTCAGGCTGAGCTGGGGATTGGGGCTGGGTTTGGGGTGGGGGCTGGGACTGAGCTGAAGACTGAGCAGTCTGTGGCTGGGCTTCAGGAGGACTCACACTTGATGACTGAGCTGGTGGCAGGGTTTTAGATTGTTGCAGCTGTGTCTGGGGTGATAATTTACTCTGTTTTTGTTCATTTGTGCCTGTGAAAAGGAAAGACCAAACATTTTCATTACTCTAGAACTTGAGACCACAGTTAAAGAAGAATTTGAAGGAGATTTTTTAAAGTTGAGAATTCTGTATATAAGGACAGAAACTTTATGCCTTTGAAATGCTCCATTTAGACATGCTTGGGTTAGGACTCTCCCAACTTAGAGGCCTGAACCCTGTTTCATGGCTGCCCTTGGCATACTTAACTGATTCTCCAGAGCCCTAAAGGAGACACATGTTCTGGTCCAGGTTAATGCAAACCCTCATCTTCCTTCTATGGGGTGGTGGCAGTGAGTTAAAATAGCTTGCAGCAGGAGTGAACAAAAATGGTTTTGGACCTGTAGCTCTAGCTGGATATACCCATGTTCCTTGAGATCACCTCCATGATGCAATCAGTGCCTCCAAGCCTTGGCAGGGAATAAGTGTGTGTATGGTTACCAGGATATCCATTATTCTTTGCCCCACCTTTCTGTATTTTTTTATGGGGGGCAGGAATAGTGGAAATGGGGAGTCTGTAAAGCACAGACTTGTAAGGCTGATTACAACAGCTGTTGAGCTCATTGGTTTGAGGCATATTCTCCCAAAAATAAATAAAGATTGGTCATCTCATCCCCTCTCTTGGCCCAGCAGGTTTCTGAATTAACATTCGGCATTTCTGATAAACCCAAAGTTCTACCTGCTGCTGTAGTGGAAACAGTGGTGGTCGTCGTGCTGGTTGTTGTGGCTGTTGTTGCCAATGGAGTAAAGAGGAATCGCTGAACAGTACCATTTGGCATGGCAGCTTGCATTAGCTGCTGTCCTGGACCTGGAAGTACAGTTACCCCTTGAGGTATCAATTGCAACTGTCCAGTAGTTTGACCTTGTCCTTGAATTACTACGGTCAAACCTTGATTACCACCCTGTGGAAAAAACGTACACTATGTAAACAGATTTCAAAACTTCAAAGCATCAATTTGTATGTATAGCATTTTTGTTACATCTTTTTTTTTTTTTTCGGGGGGTGGGGGGGGGGGGGGGAAGGTACGGGGGATTGAACCCAAGGAACTCATACATGGGAAGCAGGTACTCATCCACTGAGCTACATCTGCTCTCCTACATCATTTTTCATGTTGAAAAGATCCTTTATTAGAATGAAAATATATATTTGGATGTCAATGGATTGACACCAAATGGAATTTAGATAAGCTAAAATAAGAATATTTATTTTAAAAGACTGATGTCCTTTAGGGGAAAAAACATCAAACTAACAATCCAGAGACCTGTGGTCCAGCTCCAGTCCAAGCTCTTCATATGAAGAGCCAGGTAACTATTCACAAGCTACACTGTTTCTCAGGATCTAAGTTTCCCAATCTAGAAAATAAGGGCATTGAAGTGCATGACCAAGGTCCCCACAAAATCTAATGGTAAACCATCTTATATTCATATTATTTTACAATTTTCAAAGTGTCTTCATATACATTGCCTCATTTGAGTCTCACAATGGATTTGTGACCACATGGAGCAGACAGACACAATTTTACTCTAATCTTTTTACCAATGAAGAAACTCAGGTTGCAAAGTTTAAGCACCTTGCCCGAAGTCAGAGAACAAGCTAAAGGTGAGAAAAAAGGAGGAACCCAGGCCTCCTGAGTTGTTTTTTTTCACTCTCAGTATATACCAATTACTTATGGTGCGTGTGTGTGCGCCTGTGTTTGCTAAAGTTAAAAAGAAAAATGTTAGGGTTTTATACAAGGAATGCAAAAGTCAGGAGGATCATTAATGTCTGACTAGTTAAAATGGGGACTAGGAACTAAAACTCCTTAAGTACTGCTTCTTCTGTCCAGGACTTATTTATTCAGCTACCTTAACTACCAAGAACACGGCAGAGAATTAGCAATCACAAGTAAAAACAACCCACCCCAAACTCCCAACAGCCAAAATGATGCTATGGTTCATGTACTAAGCATGAGTCCTTCAAAGTATATTTACTTTGGCTTATGTAAAATGAAATATTTTTGTGAAATATATTACGCACAATCAAAAAAAACCCCCTAAAACATCAGGGATAGTTTAAAGAATAATTATAAAGTGAATGTCTGTAAAACTAGCACTCAGGTCGGTCATCATTGCTAGCTCCCAAGAAGCCCCCCAGGGGACCTGTCCTGATCTTAACTGCCTCCCTTTACCCTAGAAGTAACCACTAGCTTTACTTTTATGATAACATTGTATTTCCTTATAGTGTTACTACTTAGGCATGTATCTTTGTAGGGCCATCTAGTTTTACAACTTCAGGAAACCATTCATGAAAAATACAATGGAAATGGGGCTCCCTCACTTAGGCAAGGCAGTGGCTCCATATCCTTACACAATATAGCTTAGTCTTGTCTGTTTCTGAATTTTATACAAACAGAATCATAATATATGCATTTTTTGCGTGTCATTTGCTTCTTTAGCACAACACTATTTGTGAGATTCATCTATGCAGTTCTATGTAGCAGCAGCTTATTTATTTATCCCACTAAATGCAGATACTTGGGTTATTCCCAGTTTTGGGCTCTTAAGAACAATGCTGCTATGAACACTCATGTACATGTATCCTGATGACAACATGAACAAGAATTTCTCGAGGAAATATATACCTAGAAGGAGAACTACTGGGATTTAGGGTGTCTACAACTTCAACTTTACTAGATAATGTCTAGCGGTTTGCCAAAATGACTAAACCAATTTAAACTACACCAGCAGTTTATGAGAATGCATTCTGCTCCACAGCTTTGCTAACTCTTGATTTTGTCGGACATTTTAATTTATACTAGTCTCTCAGGTATATGGTTTTAATTTGCATTTCCATGATTACTAATTAAGTTCAGGATTTTTGGACATTTCAATTTCTTCTTTCCTTATCAAGTTTGTTTGCCCTTTTTTTCTGAGGTATTTAGATATTTTTCTTCTTAATTTGTAGTAATTCTTCATATATTCTGGATAAGAGTCCTTGGATGGTTGCATTTAAACCTTTTCTCATTCTTTTACCTCTCTTTACAGGGTCTTTTGATGAACTGAAGTTCTTATTTCTAATTTAGTTTAATATATAAATATTTTCCTTTATGGTTAGAGTTTTTTGCATCTTATTTAAGAAAGCCTTTCCTATCCTAATGTCACGAAAATATTCTTCTATCTTATCTTCTGAAAGCCTTTTTGTCTTTCATAAAGTCCATAGTTTGGACATTAATCCTCCTGGAATTGACTTTATGTACAGAGTGAGGTAATGGTCTAATTTTGTGTTTTCCCATATATATTCAGTTGTCCCAGAACCACTTACTTTTTAAAAGTCTGTCCTTTCCTTAATGATCTGCAATGCTACCTCTATCACCTAACAAGTATCCACATAGGCACTGGTCACCTTCTGGGTTCTCTTTTGTTCTAGTGGTCTGTCCATCCTTGCATCTGTGCCTCTCTGAATTAATTAGTGTAGCTTTATAATAAGTTTTGATATCAAGTTATCACATAGGGAAAATCCTTCTACTTCACTGTTCTTCAAAAGTGTCACAGCTATTCTTGGTCCTTTGCACTTCCATGCAAATTTTAAAATCAGCTTTCTGAGTCCCACAAAAAACAAATAAACAAACAAACACCTCTTGGATTTTGTTTGGAATTGAATTCAACTTATTTATCAATATTGGAAGAATTGATATCTTCACAACAGTGAATCTTACAAAGAAGTGGTTTAATGTAGTTAAATTTTATTTTTCCCAGGGTAAATGATCAACAAATAGAATTTTGGTGGTTAAAAGGGTTACCCATCTTTCTGGTATAGCTCACTGTCTAAGGATTCTAGATAGTTAAGGTTTATTATAGCCTGCCAATAGGGAGTTAATTTTGTTGGACTCCAGAAAAGCAACCATTCCTTAAAATAAATACATTTTTAAACTTATGAAAATAAGTTCACATTTTTAAACTTAAAAAGAATAAATAAGGACACCTCTAAAACTAAAATAAAGTCACAATACTTACATGGCCCTGAGTTAACTGAGTGAGTTGAGCCATGGTAAGCTTCACCTGTCCTTGTTGCGGGCGAGGGGGTTGCGTGGTGGAAGACTGTAGGCTTGCAGTAGATGGTCCTGAAGGTAAACCTTTTGGCCCAGGTGTTGAGGAAACTGCATTAGGGGCAGAGATTGCAGTGGAAACAGGCTGCCCTCTGATGATCTGAGTCACTACTTGTTGAGGAGTACCTACGTAAATAGCAAAACATTACTCATGTTTATATGTGTTTGGCATTGTTTTGAATTGAAATAGTCCAACATTTCAGGTGAGTGTATTCTTTTCTTTTCTTTTCTTTTTTTTACAGGGAGGTCCCGGGGAGCGAACCCGGGTCCCTCCATATGGGAGCCACATCCGACGACCCCCGAGTGTATTCTTTTCAATTTTCAGTAAGGCTTAAGGGATGCAAACAACTCAAGGATGCATTTGCATATAAACTCACACCCCAAGGACCCATCTGGTTGTCAAGAAACCTGTTTTTATTCAGCTCACTGACAACGCTTATTCAGTTTCTGCTGTCTGTAGTAGAGTGAAAAAACAATATTTTTCCTATGAGTCAAAGCTAAAATGACAATAGAGAAGAGAGAAATGAAAATGAAGATTATGCCATTGATAATATGGCTGCCTTTCCTTAGGAATATAATATTAAAAATAAAGGTAATCTAATATATAATAAATTCATCTAAATTTTAAACAACACAAAGAAAAAGAATCTAGAATATTCTGGGCCAATGACACTTATAAATGAGCTTCTCTTACAGCTATTTGACCGATAGTTGGGGTGAACCATGAGAGCAAGTACCACTATATCCTCAATACCAGGGCAATGTGCTCAAGGAATGCTTCCATAGTATATGTTTGATAAATGTCTACTGAATGAAGTTTAATTGGAATGGCACTGTAGTCTTCTAAGAATTTCTGTTTCTTGTTTAATTTGATGAAAATGGAAGAAGCATGTGGAATTTTTATTCCTTGTGGATTAGTTACTAAAAGTGATTTGGTAGTTAATCTTACATTTACAATTTCCTGATTCATTATTAATTAGTTAATAACATCAAATTCCTGAAGTCTTTGTATTTACTTCTTTTTTCCTTCTGTGAATACATACATATTTATTTCTCTGTATTTCAACGAAATTTTAAAAATTTTAATGGCTGTTGTTTCATTATTATTACACGTGTATAAAATTGAACCTATTTTTTTTTTGACATTCTGAATACCTTTCCTTTTTCTTTTTAAAATAATGCCATAGTGAAATCCTTGCTTAGAAGTATTTGAATGCTCTGGTTATTTCCTTAAAATAAACTTCCCAAAATATTAGTGTTCACTGTAGAAACATAGTAGTCAAATGAATTTTAGAAAGCTTTTACCAATTCATATTCCCACCACCTGAGTGCCATTTCATCGAACCTTTGTCAATGGGTATCACCACTAAAGTAAAATAGTCTGGTAATTGAAAACAGTAAACACATTATCACACAGTGTTTGAGTTTCTTCAATTACTATAGAAGGTCAGCATTTAAAACTCTTTCAAGTGACTTGTACTTCATATGGCAACTGTCCACACACTTAAATTGCAAATATACACTTTTTCCCACGTTGCTGCCTGCCTTTTAATTATTATTTTTTTTATTTTTTTATTTTTTTTTTAAAGATTTTATTTATTTATTCATTCATCCCCCCCCCCCCCGCTGCCCGCGCTCCCCCGGCCAGCCAACCACGCCGCGGGCGAGCCCGCCCCCTCCAGTAGGCCCCGGGAACCAAACCCGGGTCCTCCCACATGGCAAACGGGAGCCCCACTGACTGAGCCACAGCGGCTTCCCTGATTATTTTTAAACCTATGCAAGTTGGGTTTTTCTTTTTAAGTGTGGTCATATCAATGCCTTTTTTTTTTTTTTTTGGCTTTAATTACTGCTTACAAAGTTCTCCTGCATTATCTAATCAGATACATCCTTCAAGTATGTTCTCAGTCATTATGTATATGCTGCAAGGCAGAGGTCTATTGTTCTTCCAAACTATACACTGATTATTTCTGTATCATTTAATGATGCAGTCCTTTCTGATTCAAAACCACACCTTTGTCATGCAGCATATTTTCATATAATGCCTCTTTAATCTATTTCTGTTTGTCTAGTTTTCCTTGGTATCATGCTCCTAATTCTGGTGACTTTATAATGTAACAACTAGTGGTTCAAGTCTTCCATCATTACACTTCCTTCTAAAATTTTTTTGCTTATTCCATCCATTTGTTCTTCAAGATGAATCAAAAGGTAGTACAGCATACTATGGTCAAGTGCTCTAACTTGAGGACTTCTGGACCTCAATACTATGTCCTTGCACTGTAGTTCAGACATAATGCATGAAAAGTTGTCACTTTAGATGATCACCTGGTATTGACATCACAGGGCCGGTAATGACTGATAATCATTCAGATGATACTCAATATGTACATGTTAGTTTACTTTTAGGTTATTATCAAAATGCAAACTCAAAAAATATTTTCATTTTTATCCTGGGAGTCTGTGAATTCCATATTGAGAAAGGCTTATTACGGTGGTAAGAACAAGATCATGTAAGTCCAGCGTGATCTGTATGCACGCTTGCAGACACACATCACACACACCCACTCACCCTCTGCCTCTCTGATTACAACTCCCACTACTTTGCTCCTCCTCCTCTCATAGCATACTCTCTACAAAGGCAGTCTTACTTTCTTTCAATACCCGAGGAAAACTCCCACTTAAATGCCTTTGATTTGAAGTTCCTTCTTCGCAATAAACTCTTTAACCAGATAATCTGCATAGCTTACTCATTTTCTTAAGGTCTTTATTCAAATTTCACCTTCTTAATGAGTCCTTGTCTGGCCATCCTTTCTAAGATATCAATCCTCCTTGCAAATCACCCTCAAACCTCAACTCTTCAATATTCCTATCCCCCTCCTTTTTTCCTAAGAACTTATCACCATTTAGTATGCTATGTATATAACTTTTTAATCTGGCTACTGCCTATCTTTCCCATTAAACCATAAGCCTCATGGGGGCAGGTATTTTGTCTGTTTTGTTCAAAACTGTAGTCCTCTGGGCCTGGGACAGTGTCTGGCACACAGGTGGTACTAAGTATTTGTTGAATGAACAAGAATATCTGGACTTGGGAATCAGACAAATCTGGCTTGAATCCCAGCTCTGCAACAAAATAGCTAGAGAAGTTACTCAACATTCTGAGCCTTGATTTCTTCATTTGTAAAATGCAGATTATAAGAGTAGTTACTTTATATAAAGATTAAATGAAAGTTTAAGTATGAAGTGCTTACACATTTGCACAGAGTAAATGCTCAATATATGACAGTGGCTGTTATTATTACTAAGCATCAATTGCGTAAAGGCAAATTTTGGCTAAAGGAACACTACACAGGCAGTGGCAGGAGAGTTGGGGAGTTCCTCATACAAACCACAGGGCATTCAAAATTTCAAAGAAGGGGGGCGGATGTGGCTCAAATGGTTGGGCGTCCGTCTGCCATATGGAGGGACCTGGGTTCGATCCCCGGGACCTCCCGGTAAAATAAAAAATAAAAAAAAATTTTTTTTTTCAAAGAAGAAAAGTGTCAAAATAGTGAATATGGAAGCTGCAGATGCACACATACATGCCAGACAAATGCGTAACTGCACCAAAATAAGGCATTAAGGAACAAAGGCTTTATGAATCTAGAATACTACCAGCATTTATATTTTATCTGGCAATTTATTAGTTCCAAGGTATTTCAGTTTTCTATGTATATAACATTTATCACCTATAAATTTTATTTCCCCTTTACAATAGTTACAGCTTTCCTTTCAGTGATCTGTCTTATAACTTTTAAACAGGAATAGACATTGAATTTTATCAATGGTCTTTGTAGCATTAACATTTTAGTGAAAATGAATTAATGAATAATCCATTCTTTCTGGAATAATTCCAGTTTAGGTATAGAAGATTCCACCACCCGCCTTTTTTTAAACTATGCTATGTTTGGTAACAGAATTCTGCTATTTGTAAAATGAATATGAAAGAAAGATTTTATCTTTTCTTCTCCCAATGCTCTAGAACTATTTTTCATAATAAGGAAATTGTTTTTGTCCCCTGATAATTTCAAAGAATTTTACTCAAAAAAAAAAAAAACAGGACGTCAGGAATTCTTTTTTGTAGGTAGGACTATGCCAACTTTTCTAATTTCTTCCCTTGATATGTTGACACTTTCAATGCACACGCATAGTCTAAAATTATGCCCCACTATTCAAATCAATTCAGTTCCTGAATTTGAAAAGTGAAAATTCTGAAAGTCACACCACAAAGATAGCTGCTGTACACAATTCTCTTTCGACTTAAAAAGAGCTCATTCTGTTTTTATAGCATTTTCTCATTCTTAATTCTGTGAGCTAGTACTTTGCTCCCTTTTCTCGAGATTAGACTTGCTTTTATTTTATCAACTCCCTTCTTCCTATTTCCCTTTTTTTTAAAATTAAAGATTTATTTATTTATTTTACTTTTTATCCATATTTAACCCTCCAATTTTCTGTTTCTGTTTCCTGCCCTCTCTTCTCATCCTTCTTGTCCTATCTTCACTGGGATTCAAACCTGAGAACCTCTGATGTGGGAGAGAGGTGTTCTGCCACCTGCACCACCTCAGTTCCTGGTTTATTTGGCGCGTCTCATCTTGGCTTTCCCTTTGTGTCACTCTCCTGTTATGTCACCATCTTTCTGCTTGGCTCAGTGGGGCCTGGAGGTGCTTACGCATGCGCAGGGCCTCACAGCCCGCACGCCTTCTATATTTTCTTTATTTTACTGGGAGTTCCTGGGGATCGAACCCAGGTCCCTCCATATGGGAGACAGATGCCCAACCATTTAAGCCACATCCGCAACCCCCATTTCTTTTTTTTTTTTTTTAAGATTTTATTTATTTATTTTATTTATCCTCCTTTGCTGCTTGTGCTCGCTGTGTCCATTTGCTGTGCATTTTTTTTTTTCTGTGTCTACTTGTCTCCCTTTGTTGCGTCATCTTGCTGCGTCAGCTCACCATGCTGCACAGGCTGGCTTGTCTTCACCAGGAGGCCCCGGGAATCGAACCCGGGGTCTCCCATATGGTAAACGGGAGCCCTATCGATTGAGCCACATCCGCTTCCCCATTTCCTTTTAATACCTGTTTTATATATATTTCTAATATCTGACCAAGATTAAAGAATATGGGTTCTTTGTTCTTTTTGGTGGTGTATCTAGTTTTTAAGGAGTTACCAAGGAATGAACCTGGGACCTAATACATGCAAAGCAGATGCTCAACCACTGAGCCACACCCACTCCCTGTTGATGTATCTAAATGGTCTAAGAGTAGGTGCTCAAATATTTGAATGAATGAAAGTGATATGCCTCTGAGCTCAGCTTTGGGAGCATGACTTACAGCTGCTATTGGATAATTTGTAATAATCCATTTGATGTTTATTTAACCTGAAAATTATTTGAGAGACTTTTTTCAATTTCCAAGTAAATAAAGGTTATTAGTATAAAACCAATACTAGTTTCTAGCTTTTACAGTATAGTCAAAGAATGTGACCTATACACTGTATTTCTGGGAATTTATCAAGGTTTTATGTATGGATCACTATTTTTGCTGCAAAATAGTCCACATATATTTTAAAGGAATGTGTCTTCCTAGAGGTACAAAACTTGATATAGAATCTATTTCTGCCTACTTTGATTCTGTTGATTTCAAATAGTTTTTGCTTTATATACTTCAATGCCACCTTATTTCAGAAAGATTCAAGATTGTATTTCAGGGAAGCGGCTGTAGCTCGGTCAGTGGGGCTCCCGTTTGCCATGTGGGGGGCCCCGGGTTCGGTTCCCGGGGTCTCCTGGTGGGGGCAGGCCCGCCCACGGGGCGTGGTTGGCTGACCCGGCGGGCACAGGCAGCAAGGGGGGGATAAATGAATAAATAAATAAAATCTTAAAAAAAAAAAAAAAGATTGTATTTCATTATAAACTTTAAGTCAATGTAAAAGGACCCTCTTTGCCCTAATTGATGTTTTTCATTTTTTGACAATGGATTCTACTCTGTCCAACATTAGTAGGGCTATTCTTCCTTTTCTTCTTTTTTGTCTTTATTTTATGTATCTTTGTCCAACTTTTTATTTTTTCATCTTTTGTGGTAGTTCGATTTTAAACATATTTCTTAAAAATGTATAGTTGATTTTTTTTTTACTCAACCTTCGCAGTCTCCAATTTTTAATATAAGATTTTTAACCTATTCACATTAATAGTGATAAATGATAGGTGTGGCATTGCCTTTGTAATCTTGTTATATGCCTTGTTATTTACGCTTCTTAGCTATTTTCTTGATTTTTCTCCCCATCTTTTGCCATTTAGACTGTTTTCTTTGTTCATTCTTATTACTCCAATAATTTGAACTGTATATGTTCCATTTATTAGAGGTTTCTTTTTATGTTTTTAATAATCATACTTGAACCTATTTTTCTCTTATTGGCAATGCCAAGACTGAAATAATATCTATGGATACATCCCACAATAGTGCAAAAAATCTGTATACTGTGAAGTAATAATTCAAACTGATATTTTCCAGTATGTAGAGTGCCAAGTACAGAGTATCACAGATATCCTAGACTGGTTGTTTAGATATAAAATGGTAATACTGGATGGATGAATACCTGGCTGTACCATCACAGGTGTTCGAATAATTGCCTTCCCTAGTGTTGACTGTTGGAGTGGTGTTCTAATCACCGTCATACCAGGGCGGATCTGAGGCCCTGTGATTACCTATAAATGACAGAAAGGACAATGAATTAAAATGTTTTTAAAAGACTAAATCATGTTGGACTTAGAATACAAGATCTTTAAGCATTCTATACTGAAAAAAATGTCTACAGATAAGACAGAGGTTCTTGGATATATAAGCATCAGAATAAATATGGAATTTTTAGGGGAGAAAATTTAATTCAAATGAGATCTTATGAAATTCCTTGTCACTGATAGCAAGAACAGTCTACAGACTAAAAGGAAGGAACAAGATCCAATAAAGCTCTGCTCTATAACCACTAAAGCTACTCACAGGAAAAGCTGAATCCTATTTTTGTTAAGGTCCAATCCATAGTGGAGAGACTATAAGAGTAAATCAGAAACCAAATGTTCTTTCATAGTTTTAAAGGGGAAACCACAGAGCATATTATTTTCAGTTATATAGTTGGGGTCTGAAAATGTTCAAGACTTAAAACCTTTCTCATAATAATAGTGCCAAAGAAATGATGTATCTAATATGTGCACATATCAGCTAATTAATAAATTACTTATACCGCTGTGGACTATATTTTTCATTCTATTTCTTAACTGGACTACACGGCACATTTTCCCTTGTGAAAATAGGGCTGTTCATTATTTTATATAAAGGAATTTTCTTTATAAACACTTATCAAGCAATTCTTATAATTCAAAAAGGATACTAGCACACTATTAACTAAACATTAATAATAAGTTCATTTATCATTTCTACTTATCAGAAATAAAACAGATTTTTTTCTGAATAAAAACTCTGTCACAGATTAAGTAAAAGGCAAGGGAAAATTAGAAGCTGGTTTAATCCTGGAAGAAGTCATTCTAAAAACTTCTACCTGATATGCTCAATACTTAAAGCAAGCCTGTGAAGACTTCTTACTTGTGACGTGCTTGTGGATCCTCCTGTACCCGAGGTATTGGGCCTAATTGTAACTGTTGCTGTCCTGGGCTGGAATGAAGTAAAGGTTTGCTGGCTTGTACCTGTACTTGATGGAATTATACCCAGGACTTTCTGCTGTACTTGAACAACGCCTAAAAAAAGATGAAGAAATAATTAACATCTGCCCCTTTAATTAAAAGCAATAAGTATTACTCGGTTTCTGAGAAAAAAGAACTACGTGCGGCAGGATTTTATAGTGGGCTACATAGAATGTGAGATCCGAGGACTGAAATAAGTGAAAAGGAAATGAAAAATAATGGCAACAGTATGATCTGGCAAATGTGAATTAAAACTCTTCACATTTCCCTTACCTCCTTGTGTTGCTGGCACATTTACAGCGACAATCTTGCTGTTTGCAGGAAGTGGCAGTTTGGTAATTACTTTTCCTGCCATAGTGACTGGATTGCCTGTAATTTGGAACGTCTGACCTGTGCTGGCAATGGTTGTAGCAGATGTGGCAGCTGTGCTGGTGGCTAATGGGGTATAAGACATTTAATAAACTTTAGATTTAAAATAACCAGCAACGTAGTGACTTCTAGGAAGGGCACCAATGCATGAAATGTGGCTCATTTGTATTTTTAAGCAAGACATTCCTCTCTACTCAAAAAACGTGAAAAATGTAAATGTTGAAAGTGAAATAATGTAAGAGAGGAGTTTCACTAATGTAATATTATGAGTATTATCTGTAACAAACAAACTGATACAGTTTGCTTAATTAGTTGAAGAAGAAAATCAATTTTCTAAAGAGATGTTTCATTTCAGTAGGTAAAGGGTTGAAATTTCTTTTTCCTGAATGAAAAGCAATCTCCTTTTAAATCATAGTTGTGTACCTGAATTTGACTGGCCTTGCTTAACCCATG
This sequence comes from Tolypeutes matacus, assembly GCA_026826555.1. Lineage (NCBI taxonomy): Eukaryota > Metazoa > Chordata > Mammalia > Cingulata > Chlamyphoridae > Tolypeutes > Tolypeutes matacus. The sequence continues at coordinate 6,623,174 of JAKSZT010054478.1, forward strand.
TAGCAAAGGTTTGATGGAAGTTCTTGTTCTGCTGGAATGTGACTGTAGCTGGAGATCCAACTTTAGTAGTCAGTACCATTTTAGCACCAGCTGTAACTGAGCCACTTATGGGGGCCACCATAACTTTCTGCGCAGGAGAGATGGTACTTGTTGTACTGTTTGTTGGGGAAGTAGTGGAAGCTGCAATTACTGTAGGTTTCTGCTGCTCCAAGCGTTTCTAGAAAGGTCAGGGAAAGAGAAAACATGAACCACAACAGCTGCATATAAAAACAAGGTCATTCTGCAAGAAGTCCAGCTATCATGTCTCTCAATCTAAGAAACTACATTAAATTTCTAAAATATTTTACTGCTGAAAATAGACCCATAAAATTTACCACTAAATTTAAATTCTTGATGAAAGCATATTTTCATGGCTCTATACCACATAAACTTTATTAAAGATACTAGTTCATAACATAAAGTTTTAAACATCAAATTTTTTCAGTCTGTACAAATACCCAAGTTTTCAGACTGAAAATAAGAGACATGGGTCATCTTACTGGAGACAGGAACACCATTGCTCAGCAATGGGATTAACAGCAGATACCAAATAACAGGAACTGTAAAAGGTTTCCATTTTATTGCAATGTTAATAATTTATCCAATCATAAAGATGCCAATATTTAATACTACTATCCAAGTTGGCAAGCCTGCAATCAAGCAAGTTGAAAATTGTAGGGCAATTTTTCTAGACTCTTTTTCAGTTCTTTACACTATTTTATAGTGGTATAATCTCATCTTCCAGACTATAGAGTTATTAAAGATCATTTGTATATCTTTATTATAGACTAATGTAATTTAAAATTTTCTAACAGTTTATCAATCAGTCAAGGTCTGAGGAGTAACAGCATAAGTTTACAGGCCTAAAAAATATAGGTGGGATTTATTGCAAACAGAGTGGCAGATGCTTTACCTTCTTTATCTTATTTAATGCTCAAACCAAACTAATGAGGTTATTCGCATTATTGCCACTCTAAAAAACGAGAAAACTGCGGCTCAGAAAAATTGTATAACTTGCCTAAGGCCACAAAGCTAGTTAATGGTGGAGGTGGGATCAAGTTCCAATGCTGAACTATCTCCTGCCATTGCAACTTGTCCACCAATGACTTCACACCCCAATTTTAAGGACTACTTTCATACACACTGTTTGTATCTGAATATACTGTGATATATTTCACATACTCCTTCCTCAAGAGTAAGGGAATTTACTTTTATTTTTATTTATTTATTTATTTATTTTACTGGAAGGTCCTGAGGATTGAACCCAGGTCCCTCCATATGGGAGACAGACGCCCAACCATTTGAGCCACATCGTCCCCCAGGGAATTTACTTTTAGATACTTGGAGATATCACCTCACTGAATCAGTGAAAAATGGAGGAAAAGAAACTGAACTTCAGATGTGATTTCGAAATTTAAAGTGTTAATTATCTGTTATCTTTGTAAATTGTCCTTTTAAAAAAGAAATTTTAAAAAGGCAATACATTGGTGGAAGTATCGAAGTGTCCATCAATAGACGAATGGATAACCAAAATGTGGTATATACATACAATGGAAGATTATTCAGCCATAAAAAGGAATGGAGTTCTGATAGATGCTATAACATAGATGAACCTTGACGACATCATATTGAGTAAAGTAAACCAGAAACAAAAGGACAAATAGTGAGTATATGATTTCACTTATGTGAAATACCTAGAATAACAAATACATAGAGAAAGAGAGTGGATTACAGTTATCCCTTCCACATCATGGGGGTGAGGGGCATGGTGCCCCTGCAATCTGGAAAAGCCGCATAAAAATTTTGGCCCTCCCTTTATAACAAAGAGAAAGCCTGAATTTTTCCTTCTTCTTTAATGGGGGGTTTGCAGTACCATATTGTAAAATTTGGGTTAAGTATTATGCAATACTATACATGTATTTTACCCAATTCTGAGTTTCTAAACTTTTTCTGTGTCACCTGTTGGTCTTCGCATGTCATCTGAGGCTTCCACAAAACTCCCCCAAAATTCCTATTTAATTTCATATGCCGACCCTTGATATATCGAAACCACCATGGGAAAGGTTGTAATGTGGAAGGGATAACTGTATAGGTGGACCAGGAGTCTGAGTTTATGTTTGGAGTGATGAAAAAGTTTTAGTAACAGATGGTAGTGTTGGTAGCATAATGTTGTGAATATAACTGATAACATGGAATTGTACACATGGTAGTGTTTAAAACGGGAAATTTTGTGTTGGAGATATGCTACCACACCCAGACACAAAGCAATACACTAAGTGGTTACATTATAGAGATGACAAAATACACCCATAAGATGAAAACCAAAACAAGTAGCCAATTGTTAAATCAATGGATACATGTGTGTGTGGGTTTGTTTGTTTGTTTTTGAGGTACTGGCACCAGGGATTGAACACAGGACCTTGTATGTGGGAAGCAAGTGCTCAACCACTGAGCTACACTAGCTCCCTCAAGTTGGTTTTTCTGTTTGTTTTGTTTTTAGGAGGTACCAGGGACTGAACCTGGGACCTCATACATGCAAAGAAGGTGTTCAACCACTTGAGCTACATCCACTCACATACTAGTTTTGAGATAAACTTCCACTGACAGAGAGCACCAAACACAGAATCCAAAAGTGCTGTTAACTCAAACAACTCTGATGAAAGTAATGATACTGACCTACAGTAAACCAATGTCAAAGATAGAGAAGAATTTGAAGGAAAAACAAAAAATTTATAAAATGTGAAAGAAAACTTGTTTGATATGAATACTTTATACAATATTTGATTTCTAAAGAGTTGTCTGTCACTAAGTTAATAACATTATAAACAGACATATTATCCATTTCATCTATATCCTAAGAGTTTATATATTCAAGTTGGCTAAAAACTTTTGTTGGGAAGCGGCTGTGGCTCAATCAGTGGGGCTCCCGTTTGCCATATGAGAGGCCCTGGGTTCGGTTCCCGGGGCCTCCTGGTGAGGGCAGGCCCGCCCGCATGGCGTGGTTGGCTGACCCAGCGAGCGCAAGCAGCAAGGGGGGGGATGGATGAATAAATAAATAAAATCTTTAAAAAAAAAAAAAAACTTTTGTTGTATCTTCTTAATGGAAAAATGGGGTATTAATCTTTTATTTGGGTCCCTAGTATTCAGGCAGATATGGTTCATCATTTACATTATAAAAATAATACTTTTAAAAAGGAGATGTTAAATATATGAAAGCAATACAAAGAAAAAGGAAGCCTGGAAATTTCATCACATTAATAAACATAACTTTTCTTTTTTTCAGGAGGTACATGGGATTGAACCTGGATCTCGTACATGGGAAGCTAGTGCTCAAACCACTGAGCCACACCTGCTCCCAATAAATGTTTCTTATTAATTAGGATCTCTTCTAATAACTAGAATTTGGAAATGATAAGAAACCATCAGTAGCTTTACGCTAATCAGTGATAAACTTTTTCATACATTACAGAGATTTCCCAGTTTGAAATTTTGCAGAAAAAAAATTATTTTTAGAAACTACTCACTAAATTATAAAGATAATAAATAAATCTTATTTCAAACCATGTTCTACAAATATGCATACTTTTTGCAAAAACAGAGCTTAGTGTATCCAGAGAACAATTTTTTTTTTTTTTTTTTAAATGGTACCAAGCCAGGGAATGAGCCTGGGACCTCTGTGTGTGGGAAGCCAGCACTCAACCACAGAGCCACATCAGCTCCCCTGAGTCGGTCCTTTTGTTTGCTTGTTGTTGTTTGTTTATTTGTTTTTAGGAGGCACCAGGGACAGAATCCAGACCCTCCCACGTGGGAAGCAGGTGCTCAACTGCTTGAGTCACATCCGCTCCCGAGAGTTATTTTTAAGGAATAAAATTAAGATATATGTGAAATACAGTTAAACAACAAAACAAAACAAAACAAAACAAAACAACCCACATGAATATATAATTACTGTGCTTTTGGTGTGCAAGAATTTGACTAAAAATTTATATTTGTTGCCAGGTGGGACTAGTATCAACTCCCCCACCTGCTGGGCAGCCAATCTCTGCTGTTTTAGGCAAGCCTCCATTTGAGCCAGGAAGTCCTCTGCCTTCTTCTGTTCACTAACCTTAGCCTGCTGCTCTACTGCTAGTGCCTTTTCTTTCTCCACTCTGCAGGAAGAAAAAGAGGAATTTATCAGACACTACTCTATTAGGCACCTGGCATCCAACTAATCCAAGTAGAATATGGTCAACGTTCACATCAGGCAAAGGTATGAAATTATTTTGATTTAAAAATTAAAAAGTAAAATTAAGATAATTAGAAATGGATAAGTGGATAAAAACATATTATAAATTAGAAATAGGGCCTTAATAAACTATATACAGTTAGCACTTAAAATCAAAAGGTGAAATAAAATTAACTAGGACATCCTGAATAACTATTAAAGTGGTAATTCTTTAATTCTGAAGTGATAAAATCTTCAAATATCTGATCCTGTGTTAACCATTTCCTTACCTCTCAGCAAACGCCCTGATCTCCCATAATTCCAACTCTTCTTCTGCTACCCAGGTTTCGATAATAACAGGGCCAGTTTGCTTGGGTGTTTCTGGTCTCTTTGGCCGCAAAGCACTTGATCGAAGGCCTTTCCTCTGCGGTGTAGGCGTTTCTTTGAAAAAGAAATCCAAGTACGTTAAGCAATATAGTTTCTAAAATTATATTACTTTTGGCATCTCCTCTCATACAAAGAAAAGCAGGGATTGGCAAACTTTTTCTTAAAGGGCCAGGTGGTAAATATTTTAGATCTTGAGGGCCAGATGATCTCTGCTACAACTATTCAACTCTGCTTTTGTATTGTGAAAGGAGACAAAGGTAATACATATAATTGAATACATGTAGCTGTGTTCCAATCACACTTCATTTACAGAAGTGGAACCAATGCTCAAGAGCCATGGACCCCTGATATAAGACTTGAACCTTTATAGAACCTGTTTGCTCTGCCTGGAACTCTATCCCTAAATACTCCTCTGCCTCCATTTAACTAATGCCTACTTATCATTCGGACCCCAACTTATATACAATCCCCTTCAAGAAGCCTAACATGTTCTTCCCATAGTTGGGTTGGGTATTCTTACTATGTACAACTATGGCAATATATGCTTCCCATCACAGCACTGGGCTTAGGGATTTGAGTTATCAATAAAAGGTGAGATCTGAAGCTATTAAGAATAGATAAAATCTAATGATAAGATTAAAAAAAAAAAAGAGTAGGAGGGAAAGAATTGCCCCTTCTCATATGTTTAGGGAATGGGGAAGCAGAAGGATCACAGAAAGAAACCAAAAGAACAGTAGAAATTGGGTTGTATTAGGTGATATAGCCAAAGAAAAAGTGATTCAAGGAGACTGTGGTGGTCCCATGGAAGGCTGTGAAGTCAAGGAGACCGAAGACTCATCAGGAATGCCTCCTCCCAGCTGTCTCTATCAACTGAGCTATCTATACAACTTTGTTTTAATTATGCTCATGATTCATTTCTGCTAGGACAAGTACCACCTTATTGGTGTTCTTTTTGAAAAAGGCTATTCTCAATCATTCATTCTTCAAGATGACCTTGCAAGTTGATTTAATCAAGTTTCAAGAATTAAATTGAAATTTTGAAATTCAAGTTTCAAAAATTAAGTGTAGGGAGAATTAACTTCTAGAGAATCATGTTTCTATCTAAAGCATTTTCTTTTAACACATTATTACATTTTTTCTAAATATTTTTTTTTTTTTTTTTTTATTATGGGTAAAAATCAAAATTCTCACAATACATACAAACATTTGTAAAATGATATATAAATATATATGCATATATGTGTATTTGCTTACAAAAATGTTATTTTTTATATATATATATACATATATTTTAAGAGGTGCTTAGATTACCTCTAAATATTTTTATTGCTCATATAAAAATAAAATTATTGACATTTGAAAATTTATATATTTTGAATCTGGACATCTTACTGAACTCTTTTTAGCATTAATAACTTTGATTATTGAGAATTTTCTAGACAGACATTGATAATTACCTGCAAAATAGTGTTACTCTTGCTCCTTTTCCAAAGTTTACCATTTATCAATCTTTCATATCTTATTGCAATTTAAGTTGATACTTAAATACTACAACCTTTGCTTCCTAGAGAACAGGGCTAGATCTCATTCTTTGTATTTGCCACCCAGTGTCTAATACAAAGATGCTCTATAAAGGTTTTCTGAGTAACTCTTTATGCCTCTTAGATTATTTCTACTCTGAGCACTGAAGTGTTTCACACCAACTTTAACCCTTGAGTCAGTAAACCTTTACTGACCACTTCTGTGTCAGACTCTGTAGTAGGTGCAGACACAGTGGCTGCCCTCTTGTTGCTGAAGGTCTGGTGTCAATCACTGACCCATTATAATAATTACAAGAGGTTTTACTACAGATCTTTGGACCCTTCTTGTGCTTGGAAAAACACCTGTGAGCATCAGTGTGTGTCTAGGAAATCTTGATATTGTTCCTTAAATAGCATTTTTAAATATAGTAGTTTGTAGTGAAAAAGTGTTTTGTTTTTGTTGTTCTTATAAAAGTTGAATAAAGAGTTAAGGAAACATAAGGTAAGTAGAATTTTTAATTAGTTTGACTGTAAAATTGTGGAAATAGAAACAGTGGATGGTAACACATTATAGTGAGTATAACTAACACGGCTGGTTTATAAATGGAATTGTGGCTGAAAGGGGTAGTCTAGGGATGTAAATATCAACTGAAAGAAAGAGAAAAATTTAGGGACTAAATAACACAGTGAACCCAAAAGTGGATGAGGATTGTGGTTAATAGTACAAGTATAAGAATGTTCTTCTATGAAGTAGAACTATTACAAGGTGGTAAGAATATGGAGATGTATGGGAAAAATACAATTAATGTAACTATGGACTATAGTTAACAACAATATTGTAATATTCTTGCATCAAGGTCAAAGAAGGTACTGTATTAATAATGGAAGGAGGGGTATGGAATATACCAAAGGTATGCTATAGACCACAGTTAGTGGTAATAGTCATATGATGTTCTCTCAAACATCTGTAACACATGTTCTACAACAATGAAAGATGTTGGTGGAGGAGTGTTGTATGGGAATTCACATTATGAATGTTTATAAGTTCTTAACTTCTCTAATTAAAAAAATATATGATCAACATCACTCATGATTAGGGAAATGCAAATCAAAACTACAATGAGATATCATTTCACACCTATCAGAATGGCCACTATTAAAAAGACAGAGGACTACAAGTGTTGGAGAGGATGTGGAGAGATAGGAACACTTCTTGACCGTTGGTGGGAATGCAGAATGGTACAGCCACTGTGAAGGACTGTTTGGCAGTTCTTAAAGAAGTTGAATATAGACTTGCCAAGTGACCCAGCAATACCACTACTGGGTATATACCCAGAAGAACTGAGAGCAGTGACACGAACAGACATCTGCACACCGATGTTCATAGCAACATTATTCACCATTGCCAAAAGCTGGAAACAACCCAGGTGTCCATCAGCAGACGAGTGGATAAACAAACTGTGGTCTATTCAAATGATGGACTATTATGCAGTTTTAAGAAGAAATGAAGTCGTAAAGCATATAGCAACATGGATGAACCTGGAGGACATTATGTTGAGCGAAGCAAGCCAGGCACAAAAGGACAAATACTGTATGAATGCGTTACTGTGAACCAAATATATTGTGTAACATATTGTTTGATTAAAATTTTTTTTATATGTATCCAGTACATTTAATTGAGAAATGTATATATTTATTCATCTGTGTTTACTTTTTAGTTTTTAATTGTTTATATTTTCAATTATTAAATGTACAAAATAAAGTTTAAAAAAAAATATATATATATATATAAAGAGTTAAGGAAACAATTATAATCCAATTTCACCTCATAAAAGATGTGACTAATAGGTCAATAATGAAAGAATACAATTTTTTCTATTCCTTACCTTTTGGTGCTTCTGGTACTCCAATGGGACAAATGATTTTCCTGATACAATATTCAGATCGAATACCATAGGGACCAACATCTCGCCTCTTAATTATTTCTGTTGTTGTGATTTCAGTTTCAGATGTTTCTATGGTGATTTAATTCACATAATATGAATAACAACCTAAAATACTCAAAAGCACAACATCTGGGGCTTTAAAAAAAGAGACACACATGGAATAAAATTTTGGAAACAATTAATGACTACAATTTTCTTGCTGGATGGTAAATACTGAGCTACTTTCCCACACATTTCTAAACTGAATGAAATGCTGTTGTGGGCAGCTTGAGACTCCCTAGTGGCAATACTCAAGTCAAAAAACAAAAATTTCAGGAGAGAAAGAGAATACAGGGTTCCAGATGTCCCAGTTTAAATGATTTAGAGTCTACGATACAGATATCTTTTAAATATTCAGAATGCTTCACACATAGGTGACTCAACTTAGAATTCAAACCTTCCCCTTACCCCCCAGAATCTGATGACATGGGATGTCAAACTCACTTCAGCAAAGCTGCCTTTTTTTAAAAACAACAACAAAAACAACAAAAACAAACATAAGCATTTTATTTTAATAAATAACAGATATGCTTAAAATTAAGTTGAACAGTCAAGAAAGTTTATCTTTTAAACAAATAGAAAGTTAAAAAAAAATCTTACCTGTCCGTGAAGTCCCTCCCCCTGGAGGCGCCTTGGCTGCCATGTCATCCCATCTCAAACTTGCCCATAGTAACCGTAACATAAGGCTCACTCCGGCCAAGGACTTTACAGTCTGAAGTCTATACCTAAAGAAAAATCCACAAAAAAACATATATTCATTCTAATAAACTGAAGGATTGTGTTTCTTGTCCTCAATTTGATTTCTGTATTTATAATACAGTTTTGTAAACACATTAACTATTTTATGTCCTTAACAGAAGAATTTTTGTTTACAGACATAACATGCACCTGACAACTCTAAAAGGGTCTATAGTCACTTCAAATGACGTATAAATTTGTAAAATGAGTACATCTCATAAGAGTGACATGGCAACTATTTAGAAGACTTCGTAAATTGACCCAAATTCCAAAATATGTTAGCAAAATTATTAAGGAGAGCAAATATAGAGAAATAGGTAATAGTGTTACTAAATGTGATAAAGGAGTTTAGAAGAAGGATAAAATCTTGGCTGATTGATTTTCACTGCAACAACAAAAACTGAAAAAAGTAGACCTTTTCTTAAATACACAAAACAGAAACTAAAAGTCCTCTCAAATCAAATAACCTTTCCAAACTGACAAAACATTTTGTATCCAATAGTTGGATCTTAAAAAAAAAAAAGAACTACTGGATGATGTATACTGTTAATAACACTTTAATAACATTAGTTATTAATAATTAAATGCTTGTTGACATTTTCACACTACTTGAATATACTGACTGCAGAGTGGAGAAAGCCTATGAAACAAACGGAAAGCTCTAGCCAATAATTTCTGCAGCTTTTTTTTTTTTTTTTTTTTTTTAAGGAGGTACTGGAGATTGAACTTGTGACTTGTACACGGGAAGCAGGCACTGAACCACGGAACTACACCTGCTTCCTGCTGCGGCTTCTGTATTTCCTTTCTCCACTTGTGACACCATTATTTTCTTTGTTGTGCTATCACCCTATGAAGCCTCTGACCTAGACAGAGCAACACTTAAATTAGAGGGGAAATGTTAACTAGAGCAGGGATGTCCCCGGATAGGGAAAGTGTTTCTCACTTTCAGAAGGTCTTGGGGAACTTTCTGGGCTCATGGGAAAAAGCAAATGAACATTTACTTTGAAAGGGAAATTTCTTCTCATTCTCTTTTCCCCCTAATCACTCTCTATGGTCAAACAATACTTTAAAGCATCCCTATTTTAAAATAGAAATACCAGGGAAGGAACATACCTGATGCATTAACGGCCTGCTCATTCATTCACTGAAGAAACATTTGAGGGCCTTTTAAGTGCCAGATTAGGAGGAAGGAACCAAGGACACAGAAGTGACCTAGAATCTATCTCTATGCCCTCAAGGAGCTATGACAGAGGAAAGTACAAGAGAATGACTGAACACAGGGAAAGACATCTGATTTGGCTCAGGGGTGGGGATCAGAGCTTTGCTGGAATCTCAAAGGACCAAGAAAAGGGCACTCTGAGGCTGACCGAAGGCAAGGGGCAAACATGTGTTAAGGAGGGAAGGTGTACAAGAGAACACACTTCTTCCCAGAAACTATAACCAGTGTGCTATGGCTGAAGGGAAGGCGTGTGGAGGTACAGCAAGAGATGCAAGCTGGCATGAAAGAGGCAGGCAGGTGTGCAGTGCCAAATCGAAGCATTAAAGAAGAGCATTAATGACTATATGTGAAGGCCTCTGAAATTTATCCAGTACTAAGATGGGCTGCAATGGGAAGGATTTCCCACAGTGTGATCTGCAGGTGACAAAACACTTTCTCCCTCCCCTTCCCTCTCCCTGCAGTAGTTAACATGCCTCCTTTCAATGGTTGCTCAGTTCAGTCAAAACACACACAGAATAGATAGTATTTTATGAGGAGCCTTCTGTAGCACTGAGGGCAACTACCAGTTCAAAGTGATAATGAGACACAGAATACGGCCTGGGGGAAAAGGTGTAGGGCAACGGACAGTGTGGAGGGAAAAAGAGCCCCTAATGAGTCTCTGAGAAGTTTCGCTCTTTCAATATTGTTCAGCCTTAACATTAAATTAATAAAGACCATATATGCCACTTTCAGCATTCTTAGCTTCTACTCTAAGCATCAGTCATATTTTATTCAAGTGTGAGCATAAAAATGCATTTTCATGCATGATATTTGTAGCATTATGTTTTAAAAAAATAATTTCTAAAGTCAAGAATAATTTACATATTTACCCATGCCTCCATTACAGAGGAGGGATTGTTTCTCTGAACTTCAGCAAAGTAAGACATTAGCACATATGTGAAGGCAGCATCTACTTAAAATGCATAGGAAGGTATTTCCTTCCATTAAATATACAAAATTAAATAAATTATGCTCAGAGCTCATATTAGAAAATAGTAATACAAGGCTCCTGAAACTCCAGTGTGCAGAAAAGGGCTCAGAGCAATACCTGATCAGGACTGGTGACTCATTCTCCTTGAGAGTTCAGAAAAAAGTGCTTCCCAGTTGAGCCTACCTTCCTTTTCAAATAGAAAAGAGCAGAAAGGTTGGCTTCCACAACTGCCAGGTCATTTTAATTAAAGTACATAGTAACTTTTCCAGTGGGAAAGAAGTTACCTGCAGGACAGTCAAGGATACATTTTGGGACCGCTCTCAATGAAGAAAGCAGAAAAGTGCAGAGTAATCCTACAAATCCATGAATTGTAATGAAGATTTCCTTGATTCCCTGCAGGATTCTGCAAATCCTTCATTACAGGCCCTGCAGAGAAATTGTACTTTTCAGCTGTCTCTATTGAATGTGTAATGGAGTGATGATATTTTAATTCAAATTAAAAGATGAATTATAAAAAACTTGGTCAAACAAACTATGACTGGCAGTATTAATAAGCTAATTTCTTTGTAGAGAATACTCATTTACATTCTTTTTTTTTTTTTTTTGGTCTTTTCTAATACTAGCTAATTACAATAGAAAGGAAACACAATGATTTTTACTTAAAGAAACTAGAAACAGATTAAAAGACCCACAGAAATAAAGCCTAAAGAGAACTGAAGTCTGTTCAGTAACTTGCTGAAGGAATCATTTAAGAATCCTGGCAAAATTTAGCTGCAACTACGATCAGTCCTGATTTCTAAGCATGGCCCACAGAACTCTTACGTTCTCAATGGTTATGTTCCATCCTTCTCAACTGTAAGGGTGAAAAGATAAAAAGACAAAGACATGAAAAAGGACAAAGCATGTGAAATGTGACATAGCAGATAAAGTGCTGGACTGGGATTTAGGAAAACTGGGCACTAGTCTTAATTCTGTCCCTCTATGGCCAGAGGCAAGTTATTATATCTTTAAAAGATAATTTCTAAGATCCTTTCCCAATGTAAAGCTACATGATTTTATAACCACCAGCACTAGATACTTATAATTCACCCTCAAAACTTAAAATGCTCAGAATATTTTAAGTTGAGACAATTTCTGTGTTAAAAAAAATTCCTAAGGAATCTTAGAGACTATCTTTTTACATATGAATAATGGAGGACTACAAAATGAATGTTTATTATGCAAATGAATCACATTAGGAATATTTCCACATTGTGATGACTGCTGTGTAATTTACAGGCATGTTTCCTAATGTCTTATATTTTTAAGAGAAATAAAATACAAACATTCCCAAATTTGGTGATTATTCAATCCTGTGATTATCTTGTTCCCAGAGCAAACATATGGCAATCTAGAAAGGTAGGATACGGAAGCAATCATGTTTGACATATCTCTTCTTTCTTTTTTTTTTTTTTTTTTTTTTTTTTTAAAAGTTTTTATTTATTTATTCATTTATCCCCCCCTTGCTGCTTGTGCTCGCTGGGTCAGCTAACCACGCCGCGTGGGCGGGCCTGCCTTCACCAGGAGGCCCCGGGAACCGAACCCGGGGCCTCCCACATGGTAAACGGGAGCCCCACTGATTGAGCCACAGCCGCCTCCCTATCTCTTCTTTCTTAACGAAAAGTAAAATAGAGTATAATTTGAAAGGATTCCCTTAAATTTTGAGTCTTTGAAAATTTTTCCCTAGGTAAACTTTAGTACCTACCAGCTGGCCAAGTTTGAAGCTTTCTGTATGTTTTAACTGTAGCCATGAAATATATGCTTCCCTAACTTATCTCTATCTTGTTTCTCAATATTTCAAATTTTAAAAAATATTTAATCATGAGAAATTTTTATTAAATAATTATTTTAAAACTTTCTCTCTCCCTTCCCCAAATACATTTTAAAGTACATACCTCCAAGTAATACCAAAAGTTGGTCTAGGAGAAGGATATGGCCATATATCCAAGGCAGGTTTTGCATTGTAATTAAAATAAGGGACTTCCCGGATTCCTCCTTTTCTGGCCAACTTTTTTAAGTCATCATTAGGCAAAACAAATATGCTCTTCTTGCTGCTCTTGGTAATGAACTTTCTATAGGATGGCAGGGCTGTACCTGAACGAGTCTTCTTGGGTCTTGAAAATTTCATCAGTTTCACTTTGTCTCTTGTGGAATATTCTTTGCTCACAGTCATAGATGTTACCAATGTGCCTCCTGCAGTGGTCAGTGAATCTGTCACTGTTGTGGTGACCACAGTTTTGCTCTGTTCCTTTACAGAGATGATGTCAACACCGCTACCTGTGGAAGGTGTGGAAAGCTTTGTTACCGTCGTAGTGGTGGTCGTGACAGTGGACTTAGCACAATTTTCTGTGGATGAGACCAAAGTTTGCTTATCGCCTTTTGCTACCTTAATCACGGTTTTTGATTCTGTGGCCACAGTTGATGTCATCGTCGTAACTTCTGTGACAACTGTTTTTCTTTTAGCTTCTCCATTGATATTTTTATCTTTGTTGGAGGGCAGACCATTTTCATCAATAAAATCATTACTGAGGTTAGATTCCTCTCCAGAATTAACAGGTGATGGAGTAACTTTCTTAACTTCTGAGGTTTCAATTTCCATATCTTCTATTTGATTAGCTGAGTGTCTTTCTAGACAAGATGGTGGAGATGTAGTTTGTACACTCTCAGGCTCTCTGGTTGATGGCAGAGTATCAAGGCTATCTTGGTAGTTACTTTGAGCATGTGAAGAACTCAGTAAACATGATTTTGTTTCTAAGTTATTTTTTTCATTAAAGTCTTCCATGACAACATCACCATTAATGAATGGCTTTACAGCAGATTCCTTCATAGTCAATGGCTTAATATCATTTTCAGGAATTATTTTATTTATATTATTAACCTTTGGTTCAATATCACTACTTACTACTTTACTCACAGAGATTTCCTTCAAGCATTCACCTTTCAAATATATTTTAGGTTTATTATCTTTTCCATTTATTTGAAATGTACTTGCTTTCTGTTCTTTCTTTTCAGACTCTGGATTTTCATTATTTTTTTTGTCAGTGACAGTTTTTAGATTTATTTTATCAATGTATTTATTAACTGGTCTCTCTTCTAACTTCTGTTCTTGACTTGGTCTTTTACCATTTGCTTCAGTTACCTTACCCTGAAGCCTATCATCACAGTTTCCAGGGGACTTATCTGAAACAAACTCATGTTTCAATGGTTCCAAGCCTTCAATACCTTGTTCTTGAGTTATGAACTGTTCAGAAATACTTTCATTGCTATTCTGAACAATCATATCTTCTTCACTGCTATCTTGAATAGACATAGTATCAGAACTATTTTCCAAAGTACTATTATATTCAGAGTCAAATCCCAGTCTTCCTTCAAAGTCCATTGCCTTTGACAAAGACTGGGCATCTCTGTCACCTGTACTTTTAGGTACTGATGGAAGTAAAGGGCTCTCGGAAAGAGAAACCATGGTGTCATTAACCTCCTGTGTGTGTGGTCTTTTGTTCTTATAGTTCGAAGTACCAATTTCATCTGTACTGGCCAGTTTAGAGTCATCAATGAGAAAATCACTTCCTTTTGCTTTAATATTACTGGATTCCTGGCCTTTGTTACAGGATTCAGAGAGACTCTCATCTATGTCATTTCCAACAGAATTTTGTTTCGGACAGTTTGCCTCTGGGCTCTGAAGGGAAACATCATCTAACACTTGATCTTTTGGATAAAGTTTGTTTGTGGTATGGTTAGGATCACTGATTCCAAGAATTGATGAGTCACTTTGTGAACATCCCTGAATCAAATCTTCAGATTTATCATTACTTGTATTAGGGCTTTGTTCTTGTCTAAGACACCCTTCTTTTGCTTTGGTTATTACTGATGACTCAGATGGGCTCTTCAAAGAACTAATACAAGTCTTTCCTATACCTTTAATTCCACTCTCCAACTTCATTTTTTCTATGCGCTGTTTTTCTTCCATTGTAAACTGTTTAATTCTTCTTTCAAGAAGTCCATCTAGTTTGGATGATTTTATTTTCTTTTTATAACTAGTCCTTAGATGAAAACCCTCACTAACATTGACCACATCTACTTGAGAACTTTCTTGATAATGTACATGTGACTCTATTTTCACTTCATCATCTACTTCCATTGGCTCTTCTTTGAAGGATTTATCATTGTCAGAATCTAAAACTTCTTTTTTATCTGTGAAATGAAGACATTTATGTAAATACAATTTTTGGTTTGAAATATGGAATTCATAAGAATATTTTTATGTTTAAAACTGCCTATTTTTCAAATACCTAACTTTTAAATTTTTATCCAAGAGCTTAATATGAACATATATCTATGTATATCAAAGTAACTGGCATATCTTGAAAAGAGAAAATAGAGAGAGCTAACCTTTATAAAATATTCCAAATATTTAAATATCCTGAATCTTAATATCCAAAAATGATGGACTGCCATAATGAAAAATTAGTATGTAACAGGATACATACCAGTATCTTTGTGTAAGATTTTTGTATAGTCTTTTTTTTTTTTTTTTTTAAACCGGGAGGTACCGGGGATCGAACCCCGGTCTCTCCATATGGTAGACGGACACCGAACCTCTTGAGCCACATCCATTTCCCTTGTATAGTCTTTTATAATTATAAAATATCTTTAGGCTCATGAATTATTTAGCTTATGGGGGAAAATTCTTTTTTGCAAAAGACAATGTAAGTTCCTCAAAGATTGAATTGTGGGGAGCAGATGTAGCTCGAGTGGTTGAACACCTGCTTCCCATGTATAAGGGAACCTCCTAAAAATCCCTGGTACCTCCTAAAAACAAACAAACAAACAGAGAAAAAACCAACTTTCATTGGGGAGCAGATGTAGCTCAGTGGTTAAGCACCTGCTTCCCATGTTCGAGGTCCTGGGTTCAATTCCCAGTACCTCCTAAAAAAAAAAAAAAATTGAACTGTAGAACCTAGCAACTCACTCCTAGATATATATACTCAAGAGAAGTTAACACATATGTCCACATAAAAACTTGTACACAAATATTCATAGTAGCTTCTTCTTAACTAACACCCAAAAGGAAGACTCCAAATGTCCATCAATTGGTGAATGGATAAATAAAATGTGGTATATCCCTATAATAGAAAATTATTCGGAAATAAAAAGGAATGAAGTATTGATATATGCTACAACACGGATTAATCTTGGGAACTTTATGCTAAATGAAAGTAGCCAGTCACAAAGGACAACATATTGTATGATCCCATTTATATGAAGTGTCCAGGCAAATCAATTGATACAGAAAATAGATTAGTGGGGAAGCGGCTATGGCTCAATCAGTAGGGCTCCCGTTTACCATATGGGAGGCCCCGGGTTCGGTTCCCGGGGCCTCCTGGTGAAGGCAAGCCCGCCCGCACGGCGTGGTTAGCTGACCCAGCGAGCACAAGCAGCAAGGGGGTGATAAATGAATAAAAAAAATAAATTAAAAAAAAAAAAAAAAGAAAAAAAAAAAAAAAAAAAAGAAAATAGATTAATGGCTCTCAGGGGCAGGGAAGATGTGAAGGTATTGGGGAGTGACTGCTAACAGGAATGAGGTAACTATTTACTATTTAGTGTGATGAAAATGTTCTAAAATGGATTGTGGTGATGACTGAACAACTATGAGAATATACTAAAAAGCACTGAGTTGTATAACTTAAATGAGTGAATTGTATAGTGAGGGAATCATTTCAATAAAGCTATTTTTTTTTTTAAAGACAATAGAGTACCTTTTCTGCTGTGGCAACTAGATCTAATATACTTTTTTCATCCCTAGGCTGCCCTCAACACTTGACCTTCCTTACCTTGGTCCTTCTTCTCGGTAATCTTTGAAATGTCCATTTCACTTTGGTCTGTTCCTCTTCCAGCAACTGAACCTTTCACTTCACTTTTCTCAGAATCAGGCTCTGTTTTTATTTTTGGGGGACTTTGTGGATTTTTTCTTTCATCCATATCATTTTTGGCTGAAAAAAAAACAAAGTATAAGTAATTACAGGTATTTTCAATATTCATTATCCAATATCCTGGCCCTGTTTTATCAATTTCAAAGGATTCAGGGACTGCTTGAAGTTTATCTGTGGACTCCAGGTTAAGAGCACTTAAGTCTGTATTACGGAATAAAAGAAATTTAAGAGAAATAACCAAATGCAATATGTGGCCTTCGGGGATGGATGTGGCGTCCGTCTCCCATATGGAGGGACCTGGGTTCGATCCCTGGGACCTCCCGGTAAAAAAAAAAAAAAAAAAAAAAAATGTGGCCTTCTATGGACCTGACTTACTACCAACAGTAAAAAAGCATCTCTGAGACAACAGGACAACTGGAGTATGGACTGAGAATCAGATGATTCTGAAAGTTTGTCAATTATTATTATTTTGTTGAAAGTGATAATGGCATGAATGTTATAGATACATACTGAAGTACTTTTGGTAAAGTGATTTCTGGGACTTGCTTTAAAATACTACAGGAAAAAAAGTAGAGCAGGGTCAATTGAAACAAGATTGACAGAATTTGTTAATTGTTGAAGTTGAATGATGGTTACATGAGAATTCATTATTCTGCCTCTATTTTTGTGTAGCTTCAAATTTTCCATAATAAGAAAAAAGAAAAAAAAAATCAAACGCAAAAAATGAAACTACCATCTAGATGAATCTTCTTGGGTGTTTTTAGAGGCATTTTGCTCCCTTTCTTCACTTGAACATAAATATCCCAAGGACATAGCAAAGTATATCTATTTTTTACTTAAATGAATGATCCCTTCCAGAAAGGTAGGTTGAAGGAAGAGAAGCGTGTCAAAAAATAACTTAGTATCTGTCCAGAGAGTAGAGTGTTGGTGAGTGAAGAAAATAATTTTAGACAAGGATGGATCCCCCAGGTACAAAAGGATAAAGAACTAAACTGATACTCTCTTTAACTCAATGCTTCCTTTAGTTATTTCAGAACTACTGGCAGATAGTTTTCCAACATTTTCAAATTGCTCAAAAAGTGCTATATAATGCCAGTAGTAGCCAACTTTCTATAATCTCTAAGAATCTGATATTTAAAACAGACAATTACAAATGTTTGATTTTCAACCATTTAAGTGCCTCCTGACAAAGATTATATAATATATAGTCTTTATTGAAGCCTAAAAATTAAAGTACAACTCAAATGCATGCAATTTTAGAGCCAGAATAGATGTTAGAGATAAGGAACACATAGGCAGTAGCCCCACAAATCTAACACTCTGATCTCTGGTGCCAAGTTAAGTGATATATCAACTGCACTTCTCTCTTTTCAATACATCAGTACCTCTTATCACCCAATCAGACTAGGTTAGCTGTTATTATAGAAATCATTACTTTGACATTACAAAATGGTGGATACTGTTTCCTTAACCTGTAGTTAAACTAAGCCCAGAGCCCTGGATAATGTAGACTGCTGCTTTCTTCCCTGTTCTCATCTGGGAAGGGAGGTTCAAAACATGCTACAACTCTAACTTGGCTCTTGGCTGGATAAAGGGTCAGCATCTGGACCAAAAAAACCCTAGACTAAGGAAAGCCGACATAAAATAAATCTGCAAAAACCTAGATATTTTGCATACCAAGAATATGCATTTTACTACATGTCAAACCAGGTCAGATACAATTAAACAAACAAACTCTCAACATTTCTTGGTGCTACATGGGTAATTTGAGCAATATCTGAGAAACAAAATAGTAATAAAAAGAGTAATTTAGAATTTATTGTAATGGATATTTAGCTTGAATATAATCAAATAATAATAGAATTGAAAATTGAGTACTCCTATTCAATAAATAGAAATAGTAATTGAGAATCTACTACGTGTAAGATACTTCTAGGACATATAAAATAAATTGCAGTAAGTCTAACAAAATGTGTCTTTTTCCTTGTGGCAGTTTAGGATTATTTTAAGAATCAAAAAGAGAAAGATTATGTTTGTAAACCATTCCTCTGGGTGTGATACCCTTTGATTGCATTAAATTCATTGAGGGTCCTTTAATTAGATTACTTCATAAGATTGCTTTAGGAGTTTTGATTCAACTACACCAGTGAGGCGAGACTCAAGTTGAGTCATCTGCGAATATTCTCGCTGTCCTAATTTTGTGATAATCAGCATAGGCTAAACATTTGCTATATTAGAAAGCATGCATGTGTCCCCAGACCTAGTTTTTCTCCCTAGGTCTGATTTTTAGAATGCTGGTGATAAACTAAGCCTGATTTATTATATGACCATCCTGTACAGGAAATGACTGTAACTCTAGGTATCTTTGGTCAACCTTAAGAGACAGATGTGGCTCAAATGGTTGGACGTCTGTCTCCCATATGGAGGGACGTGGGTTCGATCCCCAGGACCTCCCGGTAAAAATTTAAAAAAAGAAAAATATAGAAGGCATGTGGGCCACCAGGCCCTGCGGGCGGGTAAGCTCCCCAGGCTCTGCGAGCCATGCAGCAAGATGATGACATAACAGGAGAGTGACACAAGGGAGAGCCAAGATGAGACGCGCCGAAAACCAGGAAGTGAGATGGCCCGATAGTAGGATGCCTCTCTCCCACATTGGAGATTCCAAGGATCGAATCCCAGTGAAGACAGGAGAAGGATGAGAAGAGAAGGCAGGAAACAGACACAGAGTTGCCCAGCAAATGGACACAAAAACAGCAAAAAAGGGAGGGGTGTGTGTGTAAAAATGGATAAAAGTGAATAAATAAATAAAATAAATAAATAAATCCTTAAAAAAAAGTGTATAGGTAAGGAAGATATGGACTATAGTTAGTAGCAATATTTTGACAATTTTCTTTCCTAATTTGTTAACAAATGTTTCACAACAAAGCAAAGTATTTGTGGTGGGGTGATGTGTGGGAGCCCTGTATGATGTTATACATGTTTGTTTTGTAAGTTCACAATGTTTACCCAACACTTATAGTTTATGTATGTTCATGTATGAAAAAAGAGTTGAGTCCCCACCCTCTTGCTGGGTCTGATTTAAGTGGACTTACAGGGACATACACAGGAAAAAGGGAACTGCTACATTTGATTCTGCCATGTGAGAGAAAAGCCTCCAATTCTGCCCACAGCTGAGCTGCAAGGATAGAAGCCCTAAGAGACAAGCCCTATGCCAGATGAAAGAAGACTAGAGGACTGCTTAAGCACAAAGCCCCCAAGCAGCTGGGCCCATAGAGCAGCTCAAGAGAACATGAGCCTTATGCCTGATAGCTTGAAGCTGGAAATCGGGAAGAAAGGAGAGCAGCTAAGCCTGAGAGAGGAAGCCTGGAGGGAAAGGTAGAGACCGCCCGCCATCTTGCTTCAACACATGGCAACTGACCTTGGCGAAAAAGCACTTCTTGTGGTGCCCTGAGTTGGACTTTTCATGGCCTTGAAACTGTAACCTTTTACCCCAAATAAATCTCCTTTATAAAAGTCAACACATTTCTGGTACTTTGCATCAGCACCCCTTTGGCAAACTAAAACATTCCTATTAAAAATAAACCAATGCTAATTTTCCCACATTAACAATTTTACTTATCTACCAATCCGGTTTTACCAAAACAATTCACAAGGAGGCCAGATCAGTTAGCTAGGAATATATGCATTACTTATCGGGCACTAAAGAATCTCCTGGCAGAGGCTTCATAAAAAAAAGAAGACATCACAAAATAAATTAGCAAATTATATTGTATAGCTAATATCATTGCTTTTGAAAATCATTTAGATAACAAAGGAGAGACCACATGGTAGAGGGCAAAAAGGGCAGGGGAAGCCAGCAGGCAAGGGTTCTAGCCAGGCTTCTATCATTCCCTATCTCTGTGACCCTCAGCACATAATTTAGCATGTCCATAAAATAATTTGCTCCTGAAACATGACTTTCAAACTACATGGTCTCTTAAAAGGGCAGTTCACCTCTAGAGCTCTGGGATTCCAGCCAGTAGTATAAGTTTAGTTAAGAACTTCATTTATGTTATATTGTTATGGAAGTCTCTATCATGTCCTTTCTGGTTTTGATATGTGCTTAATGCTGTTACCAGATATGTGAACCCTGAAGAAGTTAAGTAGCACTAAATTTAAGATTTGAGGAAAACAATAAGGAGGTGGCTGAGGCCTCTTTTTACAATTTTTGAAAAAGAAGTTCTATTCTTAAACATCAAAATCCTGTGAATAGGGAACAGATATAGGTCTAGTGGTTGAACACCTGCTTCCCATGTGTAAGGTGCTGGGTTCAATCCCCAGTACCTCCTAAAAACAAAACAAACAAAAATCTGGAATAAATGTGATTTTTAAATCTTTAGCGTTCATGTTCTATTAAAACTTTCAGAAAAATGCTCCTATCCAAAATATGGTCAGGATTCTACAAATTTATAAGAAACAATACAAATAAGAAACAATTATGCAGGAAAAATAATTTCAATTACTTACTTTCTTCTGAAGACTTTCTGTAATTCACATTAGTATTGCCTGGCAATTTAGGGACAAACCTATAAACATGAGTTTTACTAATCCAGCTCCAACCACCATATCCTGTTACTCTGTATTCCTCTCCTTTTTGTTTCCAAACCTGGTGAAAATGAATACAATTGATTAAACAACAAGAATGACAATGCTTATAAACCACGTGTCATTTAATACATTTTTACCAAATGAGATCACTAATAATCAGGCAAATTAATCAAATTTACCAATCAATTTGCTTGTACTGGGAGTCAAATATATGAAAGAACTTAATCCTTTCTAATACATAAAACTCAACACAATTTCAACAAATTGGTCTAATAACCCACATACTTTCTATTAAGACAAACTTATGCTTACAGAATTGCCAGTTATTTCATCTCAACTATGTTAATTATAAGACCCTGTCAAAAGTTAAAAAAAAAAAATCAAGTTGCAGAACAAAAAAAGTCATCAGAAATGGTCAATCTTATATAAAAAAAGAGTATAATAAAATTACCTGATGTTTCACTGGAAATGTATATTTCACCCATGTAGCTTGTTGCATTGTTTCTTCCTCTTCTTGTTTTTTCTCTTTCTTTTTAACTTTCTCCTTTTCTTCTCTTTCAATTGATGTCATCCTGTGTAACCTAAGAACACAGGGAAAAATAAACAAGAGAAGATGAAAATGTAATAATGAAAATTAGGAGGATGAAAACAAAGAATGGTTAGTTAGAATACCATAACCCAGACAATCCTAACAGACAAAAATAAGATGTACAATTTCATGATAAGGAAAATCAAACAGTACAAAAAGATAAAAAATAGTAAGTGCTATCCTTCCCATAAGTTTTGGTATAAGAAATATTACTCATAATTTATTCCTGGGACATCTTATGCATATACCAAGATTTATGCATCTCTTTACAAGTCTATTATGTATTTATACAGAAGGGATATTATCCACAAAATGCTATATAGTTTTTAATCAGTGAATAATTGTTACCTTTAGAAGATCCTTCCACATCAGAATATACAGGTCATTTTAAGTCTTAAGTAATATACTACTACACAGATATATTATTTTATATTGAAGCAGTTTCCTATTAAAGAACATTTTTATTTCTAGCGTGTTTCTCTTTCAAAAAAGACCAACAAATCTAAAAACTAAAGCCTTCACAGGGTCCAGGAACCTACTACTCAGGCTTCCTACATCACAGAGAAAGGAGCCCCATGGGGATCCACCTTTCTGATGGGGGGAAGGCTTGGGAAGGAGAGACCACACTGATTTCAATCATTAGACAGTAGGGCATAGTCCATAGTCTTTTCGCAGGCAGGAAAAGGCTATCACTGAACCTACCAGTAAGGAGATGGGCAAGCCTGTGGTGGGAAGTGCCTCCTAGCTCTACATTTAGGTGATTAGACCAGATTTTCATGAATGGGAATATTTCCTATAATCTGGGACATGAACCAAAACCTATAAAGAGAGTAGCTCCTGTTCCTAACAACTCTAGTGGTAGAAGACCTGCTATTTAAGAACCCAGGGATGACCACGTATCATACCTGTGGCAGTTTGATATTATTTATGAATTCCAAAAAGAGATAATTGTTTATGTCTGTAAAATGGTCTGTTCCTCTGGGCATGACACCCTTTGATTGATTTAAATTCAAAGGCTTTATGTTTACTTGATTAAATGAAGATTAGAGCTTTGATTTGACCATGTCATTAGGGTGACTCAGTCTGAGTCACAGCCCCCTTTGTGGGCTATGAACAGATACTCAATCAAGAAGACAGAGAACAAAGATACACAGGAATAAAGAGAGTTCCACAGACACGAAGAAGAGAGAACTTGTGGGAAGCGGCTGTGGCTCAATCAGTGGGGCTCCCGTTTACCATATGGGAGGCCCCGGGTTCGGTTCCCGGGGCCTCCTGGTGAAGGCAAGCCCGCCCGCACGGCGTGGTTAGCTGACCCGGCGAGCACAAGCAGCAAGGGGGGGATAAATGAATAAATAAATAAAATCTTTAGAACTTGTTAGCTCTGATCCTGCAGCCCCAGGGAGAGATGAGCCATTTGCTGATAGTTTACAACTGACCTTGTGAAGAGCACAGGGCAGCTGAGATGGCCCAGAAAGAAATGAGGCCTCGAGCCTACAGCTGAGATCCGAAGACACTGGGCCCACAGAGCCTAAGAGGAAGAGGAAGGCTGAACCCTCACAGAGATCACCCGGCATCTTGCTTCAACATGTGGCAAGAGACTTTGGTGAAGAAGTAACCTTGAGTTTAACTCTTTAGGGCCTTATAACTGTAAACTTCTACCCCAAATAAATACCCTTTATAGAAGCCAACAGAGTTCTGGTACTTTGCATCAACACCCCTTTGGCTACTAATACAATACCCTACCCAAGTGTAGCCAATTACTCATGTTTAACTATGTGGAAAGAATGAAGATCCCTTCTGTTAACTTGGGGATGGGTGGTAGTACTAGAGAGATGTGGGAGGGGATTGAATTCTTTTTATCTCCATCCCCCCAACCAAAACTTGCTAACCACATCCATTTTTAAGAAGATTTAGTCTCCCTATGACCATAGGACCTAGAATCGAGCCTCCCCCAGGCCAGGAACTCAGACCTATTAACCACACACAACTAGTATAGCAAAAATAGTCCATAAAGCTCTTATAGTCTCTCAAAAATTGATGTGAGGAGATGGAAGTGGTTTCTCATCAGGGACTAACTTACTGACTCAAATCCAACTTTCCTGGAACTAGAAAGTGGGGCAAGAGGTGAAGGGACAGCATTACAGATGACCTGACATCTCAGCCCACTGGAGTAAGGACAGGATGGAGAAGTCCAACCCAGCAAATGAGCCATCTTCACTTACAGGGGCCAGGAAGGGAGCAGTGAGTGTGGAGAACATCAGTGCAGTGACACTATGGGAGCTCATAGTTGGGCTGGGCTCAGCTTGGGCTCTTGGTGTTCACAATGAAAAAGATCCATTCTCATCACCAAAAACAATGGCTTCACTTTCCTGAGAATGCCAGGCCAGCTAGTCTGTGATGCTAGCTATCTCAGAGAAGAATTTTCTAGTGTTCTCACTGCCACCAAAACAATCCTTCAGGGGAGAAACAGCAATACAGGTGAGCTCAGTATGAATTCAATTCTGTCTGTTGGGCAGAAATCTTAGCTACTGCTGACAGCCTGGAGAAAGGAAGGCCCCAGCAGGCTGGTATAGCTCTACACTGGTGGGCACACTGGGTGGAAGGTTTTCCTTCCACATCTCCATGGTTCCAGCTGAGAGCTGTACTAGGAGTATGCACTGAGCTTCAATTCCAGTTTCAATCTCCATGTGGTATCCACGGTTCACATCTTCAAGAGAACTGTGTTAGCATCAAAGTTCCAAGATGTTAGTCCAATGAGAAAAAAAAAAAAAAAATACTATCCCATTGCTGTTTTGATTTATATTTCTTGAATTATGAAAAGTAGTTTTGTTTTTACGTCTACTGGCCTTTTATATTTATTTTTCTGTAAAACGCCTGTTCAAATCCTTTGTCTTTTTTGTATTGGACTATTTATCCTTTTCATTTATAAAAGGTCTTTGTCAATTAAGGAAACTTTCCATTTGTGCTGCAAATATTTTTCCTCAGTTTGTCAGCTGTCTTTTGAGTTTGATTATAGTATTATTTTTCCACTCAGAATTTTAAATACATGTATCCACTTTTTTCCTCTATGGCATCTGGGTTTTATATCTGTTTAAAAAGAAAGTATCATAACAAAAATATAAATCAATCAATCCATGCTTTCTTGTTCTAACTTTATTTTTTATTTTTAGTTGTTATTTTTTACATCTTCATCTATTTGAATTTTTTTGCTAAGGCAGGGATCTAGCTTATATGCCCAAATATGCCCTCTTTCCCTGTCTGATGTGCAATACTACCACTATTTAAGTTCCCACATGTGTTTAGGTCTATTTCTGGTTTCTCTATTCTATCACTCTACTTCTAGTACAAATTATATTTTGATTGTAGCTTTAAAATATGTTCTAATTTCTTTTTTGTTATTTAGAACTTGTGAGTTATTCTTGCACGTTAATTTTTCTTAATTAAATATTAGTATCATTTTGGTCAAGCCTCTGCCTCCTGCTCCTGGGGGAGAGGGCTCCTAATCAGAATGAAAATAAATTACATATATATTTTTTATAGATTAGGAGAGAAACAACAACTTTACAAAATGTAATATATACATATCAAAACATATGATATATCTTTTAATTTACTCAAATTATCTTTTAAGTCTTTAGTAAATTTTTAAGGATTTCTTCACAAGGTCCTAGATTTCTTCTATTTTAAATTACTTCTAAGTGTATTGGGACTTTTTGTTGCTAGGATCTTTTCTTTCATTATCATTTTTAAACTGAAGTAAAATGTAACTGGGTTAAGAAATAGAACTTTATCAATAATTAATACACCAGAAGCCTATGTTGCCCTCTACCATGGTAATCATTCCTTCACTTTTCTTTATAGATTTAACATCTTTGTGTGTATCTCAAAAAGCACAGAGTTTAGCTTTTGAAAACTCAATAGCAAGTATAAAACTAGCTACATGAGCAAAAGAGCAATAATGTCACTATTAAAAGAAAGTTCCCAGGAGAATATAAACTTATCTCTGGGTTACAGTCTGGCGTTAGACTTCTAGAAACTTTACAAGACCTTCTTCTGGAGAAATCAGTGGATATGATCATGAGCAAGTCTTGGAAGATAACAGGGCTCATCAAAATCAAGGAATCTGGCAGAGGTGCAGTATAAAACAGGTACTGGCCATCCAATAAAGATATGATCAGAACTAGACTGTTTCGTATTTTCTGCTTTTGTGCCCACTGAGGGGTCTGTGTTGTAGCTTGGATAAATTCTCAGTTCTTCAACTGACTTAGGATTTAGCTTTCTTGGACAGGTTGCCATTTGTCTACCTGCATTACAGCTCCTACAATTTTACTGATGCTGTCTCCTCTGTTGTCCCTCTGGATTTGTGCCTTAAAAACCCTTTGCCAGGGAACAGATGTGGCTCAAGTGGTTGAGCTCCCACCTCCCACACGGGAGGTCCCGGGTTCGGTTCCCGGTGCCTCCTGAAAAAACAAAAAACAAACAACAAGCAAAACAAATGAAAATACCAACTCAGGGAAGCTGAAGTGACTCAGTGGTTGAGTGACGGCTTCCCACACACGAGGTCCCAGGTTGAATCCCGGGCCCCCGGTACCTCAAACAAAACAAAACACAACACAACACACACACACACACACACAAAACCCTCTGCCATAGTTTTAGCAGAGTTCAAGAGGGAGCAAAATTGGTTGTTTTAGCTCAGAATTCCCATTATATTTGCTACATGGTTACTCTTCATATATATAGAAGCCTATTGTTCTATATGCCAGTCATCTTACTTACTTTTCTTATTGCTTTTAATAGTTTTTCAGTAAATTTTCTTAAGTTTTCTAAGTATAGAATGAGATCAACTGCATAAGATAATTGTGCCTACATCTTGCCAATATTTTCATGTTTTATTTGGCCAGTACTTTTAGGAAAAGTTAAATAATAGCAGTAATAGTGGGTAGCTTTGTTTTGTTCCTCCTGAATACAAAAGGGACTGCTTCAAGGGTTTTACCATAAAGTGTGATGGTTTGGTTTGAAATACAGCTTTACAGGACAAAAAGAGACCATTCATATGTTCCTATTTAACTGTGGTATTTTTTATTTTTATTTTTTTTTAAATCAGGAATAAGGAACTTAAGACATATACCTTCTTGACATATCAAAATTTTCTTCATTTTCCTTTTTAAAATAGTATGATATTAATAATCTCTTAATTTGAGCAATTCCTTCGTGCCTAGGGTGGAGCCAATATAGTTGTGGTTTATTATTCTCTATTCCTAAATATATTTGCTAATGTTTCATTTAAGATTTCTTGTATACACATCTATTTGCTATGAATTTTTAATCAATGATTAATAATAATAATAATGGAGATAGGGCCATAGTTTTCTATTTGAGGGCTACTTTGTCAGATTTTATAGTTTTACAATAACAAATAATCTGCAAGATTTCCTTCATTTTCTATTCTGTGGAATAGTTTAAATAGTAGAATTATCTGTTTCTTGAAATTTGAAGAACTTACTGATGAAATCAACTGGTGCTGCCCATCTCTTTACTGGTAGGTGCAATGATATCTGTTAAACCGAGTCAGAAAACCTTTCCTTGCATGAGAAAAGACTGTGGCCTTTACCTTACTGAGATCAGTGTGGCCCCTCCTTCCTAATCCCTTCCCCCAACCCCTGTGGACCTCTTTCAATGTGGATGTAGAAAGCCTGAATACTATGTCTGTGGACCCTGTGAAGGATATAAAATCCAGTGCTAATGAGAATTATAAATATTGCTTGGTACTTGTATTTTCTCTTTTTGTCTTAATACTCTCATTGGAGGTTTGTCATATAATAGTATCTAATGTATGTGTTTTTTTTTTTTTAAAGATTTATTATTTATTTATCCCCCCCTTGGTGCTTGTGCTCACTGTGTCCATTTGCTTTCTGTTTTTCTGTGTCTGCTTAGCTCACCATGCCACACGGGCCGGCTTGCCTTCACCAGGAGGCCCCAGGAATTGAACCCGGGGCCTTCCATGTGGTAAATGGGAGCCCAACCAACTGAGCCACAGCCGCTTCCCAGTTTGTTTTCTATTTTACTAAATCTACTCTTATCTTTAGTATTTCCTTTTTTCAGGTTGATTTATGTATTCTGACTTCTTGAAATGTATACCTACCTAATTAATTTGAAGTTTTTCTTCTTTTCGAATATAAGCCTTGAAGGTTATCGATTCCCCCTAGGTACTCTTTATTTGCATCCCACAAATTTAAATATATATAGTATTTTTATGAGCATTCATTTAAAGTGTTTTCTACTCTCTATTATGATTTTTCATTGATCATTGGTGATTTATTTACAGGTGTATTTCTTAAGTTTCAAATATTTACTTAATCTTTCACCCCAAACGTCTATATCCCTAAACATAGCATTAGCAAATATATTTTTAAACATTACATAAATGGTATCATACTACATTTATTCTTCACTTTTTTTAAACTCTATTTTTCATTTATGAGATTCAATCTTGTTGACACTTGTTGCTCTAGTTTTTCATTGCCGTATAGTAGTCTCTTTTAGGAATATAACAAAATTGAAACATGCCTGATTATGGACATTTAGAGATTGTTTCCAATGTTACCATGCAAACACAATACTGCAAGAAACATTCTTATTTTTTTACATGTCTCCTTGTGTACATGCATAAGTTTCTCTAAGGTATTAGTTAGGTGTAGAATTGCATGTTCAACTTTGCTTTTACAAAATTGTTCTCTAAAATGGTTGTGCCAACCATTAAACTAATTACCCTCTCAGCAACAATGTATTGGAGTTCTCTTCCAATTGTGTCACATCTTTGCCAATAATCTATGCCCCTGTATCCATTGATTTGGTGTCCACTGATTCAGTTACTCACAGTTAACCACGGGGAAAAAAATGAAAAAAAAAAAAAAAAAAAAAAAAAAAATTGGAAAATTTGGAAAATTTCAGAAAACAGAAAAGTTAACGGTTCATAAGTTTCAAACTGCCCACCAAGGGAGTACAGACTGTAACATGGTGAAGTCCACCAGCCCAGTACATGACATCTCCCTTTCTCCCCATACCCACGCTTCCATGCAAAACTTTCCTCCACTGCTTCTAGTGTTCTCACTGATTACATTCATTGTAGCATAATCACAGTGCCTTTGTTAAAGAAAGTTCTTATTTACTGTAATAATGGCCCCAAAGCACAAGAGCAGTGCTGCTGATAGTGCTTTTAAGCTAAAGAGAAGCTGTGAAGTGCTTCCCATTACCGAAAAAGTAAAAATTCACGATATGACTGCAAAAGAAAAAAAATTATATGCAAAGATTGCCAGGCTATATGGCAAGAGCAAATCTTTGATTTGTAAAGTGATGAAGCATAAAGACAAAACTTGTGCTAGTTTTTCTGTTGTACCTCCAAATGCAAAAGTAACTGCTACTGTGCATGATAGGGTGTTGGTGTTTGCTTATATCCACAGTTTTAGCCATTCACAGTAGGTCTTGGAACGTGGGTTCCTACTATATTGTGGATACTAACGCCTTTTCAATTGTAGTATACAAAAAAAACCCTACTTCAACCAATCTATGTCTCAGTATTTTAGGGTAATTCATTATTATAAAGTTCAAAAAACAAACAACAGAAAATCCATTGTTTACTGATACACATATGTGATAAAACTACATGGTAAAAGGAAAGGCATGATAAAATACAAACATAAGAATTGTGGCTACCTCTTGGGAGAGGAAAGTAAATGTGGAAGAAAAGTAGATGCGATAATATTAGTTTATGCATTTTTAAGTTGGGTGGTGAAGTCACAGGTGTTTATTACTCATTATAACATATATTACAGGGAAGCGGCTGTGGCTCAATCAGTAGGGCTCCCGTTTACCATATGGGAGGCCCCGGGTTTGGTTCCCGGGGTCTCCTGGTGAAGGCAAGCCCGCCCGCACGGCGTGGTTAGCTGACCCAGCGAGCACAAGCAGCAAGGGGGGGATAAATGAATAAATAAATAAAATCTTAAAAAAAAAAAAAAAAAAAAAAAAACATATATTACATACAATCTTATATTAAAAAGTATGTGCATACACAGCCCACTGCATACTCAGTCTCATCTGACAGATAACATGCTTATAAATGGAAGCAATAATGCCTGCCTTACATATCTCTTGGGAGATTCTGAATGAATCAGGACTAAATGAATTAGGAAGGAGAAAAAAAAATCAATAGAAAGAGAAAAAGAATGAAGTATGGAAGGAAAGGAGGGAGAAAAGAAAGGGTATTAAGGAAAAAGGGACAAGGAAGGAAGGGAAAGGAGAAGGAAAGGGAAAAGAAGGAAGAGGAGAAGGAGAGGGGGAAAGAAGGAACTTTTTCTGCTCCAAGGTCATAAAGATAATCACCTATATTCTCTTCTTAAAGTTTTGCTTTTCATATTTAGGATTTAATCTAACTGGAATTAACTTCTGGGTATGGTAAAATGAAGGTAATACAGATTTCTACCAAAATAGATAATTAACTGCCCTATTACCTCTCATTGAATAATGAATTCATCCTTTGTAATGCTACCTCTATCATAAATCATGTTTCCACATCCATATGCATTGGTCTCTTTTTAGACTCTCCATCTATACCACTGCTCTATTTGTTTATCTTCCACCTATATCTCAGTATTATACAAACTATATTTATTTATTTATTTATTTATTTATTTATTTTTTTAAAGATTTTATTTATTTATTCATTTATCCCCCCTTGCTGCTTGTGCTCGCTGGGTCAGCCAACCACGCCGTGCGGGCGGGCCTGCCCCCACCAGGAGGCCCCGGGAACCGAACCCAGGGCCTCCCATATGGTAAACGGGAGCCCCACTGATTGAGCCACAGCCGCTTCCCTACAAACTATATTTATATTTTAAAAAATTACAGGGAATGAGCCTGATGTATGTGGGGGCACGGAAAGCATGAGCTTACATTTTACTTTATACTCTTGATTAATTTTAATTTTTACCATAGCTTATATCGTTTTTTAATAATAATTTTTTAAAAGTTAAAAAACAGACTTGTTTTTAAGGGCTAAAAATTAGATTCAAGTCACAAAATTTATTTATCTATTTTTTAATCATCTGCTGAAGTCTAGGTCCACTGAGGAGCTATATGATCTTTGGCCAGACACTTAACTCTAAACATAATATTTGGCATATTTTAGAATAGATATTCAAAAGCATGAGTGCCCTTTCTAATAAAAGTGCTTTTTTACTTTAGAAAACATTTTAAATTTTCATTTATCTGATATCATTTGATCTTCATTATGATCCTATATTGTAAATAAAAACTAATGTTCAACAATATTTACATCCCATAAAGGAGGAAAATAAGGCTAAGAAGGGCTAAGTCTTTAATGTGGTATCTCAAATACATTAACTTTCATTATTAACTAACTTAGTATTTCAAAAAAGAATCCAATATTCATCATTAACCCAGAATTCACTTACCTGGTATGTCCTAAAGATTCCCGCCATATTGGTAGCATTACAACTGGTTTAACTGCACACTCCAAAATAGCTAAGGCCAATGCAAATTCTCTGGGTTTGCTACACATCTGAACTGCCTTGATCCAATTTGCCCTAAATATCAGAAGAAAATAAAGAAATTAATACACTTGGTTAAACTCAAATTAAAAGCATAATAGTTTTAATTTATGATAATCATCTTCTAGTGCATACATTTCTAGGCTAAACAGATATAAATATAGTGCTATGGGAAGTTTCTACAAAATCAGAGATTTTGAACTTTGGAAGGAAACTTAGAGGCCACTTAGTCCTACAACTCCTTAAACCTTCTACAATGTTCTCAAACTTTCTCTGGCTTCCACTTGATTCCAGGGATAAAGACTCTGCTTCCAAGAAATAAAATGCTAGTGCTGGTTCATTATTTTATTTATTTATTTATTTATTTCCCTCTGGTAAACTTTTTTTTTTTTTTAAATATAATTAATTTTTTATATTTTAAAAGATGCTTAGATTACATAAATGTTGCACAAAAATTACAAGGATTCCCATGTTCCCCATCTCCCACACCTCCCATAACATCCCACACAAACATCTTTCATTAGTGTGGCACATCACCTGCAACGGATATACACATCCTGGGGCTTTGCCACTAAGCATGGACCATAGTTCACACTGTAGACCACACTCTCTCCCACACAGTTCTGCATGTTATATGCTGATGTAAAATGGCCTATATCTCGGGAAGTGGCTGTGGCTCAATCAGTAGGGCTCCCGTTTACCATATGGGAGGCCCCGGGTTCGGTTCCCCGGGCCTCCTGGTGAAGGCAAGCCCGCCCGCATGGCGTGGTTAGCTGACCCAGCGAGCACAAGCAGCAAGGGGGGGATAAATGAATAAATAAATAAATAAAATCTTTTTTAAAAATAAATAAATAAAATAAAATAAAATAAAAAATGGCCTAAATCTGTCATTGTAATGTCACAAAAATATGGAACGCTTCACGAATTTGCGTGTCTTCCTTGCACAGGGGCTATGCTAACCTTCCCTGTATCGTTCCAATTTTAGTATATGTGCGGCCGAAGTGAGCACTGGTTCATTATTTTTTTTTAAAGATTTTATTTATTTATTTTTTTTATTTATTCATTTATCCCCCCCTTGCTGCCTGTGCTCGCTGGGTCAGCCAACCACGCCATGCGTGCGGGCGGGCTTGCCCCCACCAGGAGGCCCCGGGAACCGAACCCGGGGCCTCCCATATGGTAAACGGGAGCCCTACTGATTGAGCCACAGCCGCTTCCCGTGGTTCATTATTTTAAAAACACTTGCATCACTAACCTCCTCCCTGTTTGCTGACCAGACTGACTTCATTCAATTCACTGGTAATCACATTTTAAAGTGCACTACTCTAATAATAGTTTTATATACATTTAGTATGTTTACAACAGTAAATTAATCTTAGTTTTCCTTTACCTGTGTGAAGCCCAATTGGGATGAAGAAAGGATGAAGGGATGTTGTTTTCTAATTGGGTGATAGTCAGTCTCAGAGTAGAAATGGTAAGAACTTTGGACCCATGAACAGAACCATTCCATTTGAATTCTCCTGCTGGAGTCAGACAGAATTTATGTGCAAGATGCCTTCTCTTGTCATGATCTTCTCTGTGCTGGTGCTTATTCAAAGCAAATGAATTGGTGGAGTACTGATTGTGGTAGACACGATACTTCCCTTCTTGACCCAATTTAAAATAATTGTTAATATTTCCTTTCATGACCACTTCCTTTTTGGTGCTCAACCGTGAAATTTCTCCTTGAGAATTAACTACCAGAACCTGACCAAGAAAATAAAAAGACTCTATTATTCATATAAAAAATGTAAATCTGTCAGATCAACTATATTTGAGTTTGTAATTAATCATTCAAAATAAGGTCTACAAGCTACATTATGACTGTTAAAGCTTGAAAGTTAATTATTTATAATTAAGTAACAAAGATATGCCTATAAAAAGAAAAAAAACTTAAATTTATAAAGTGCCTGTTATATGTCACACACTATTAAGTATTTTCACATATCTCAAACATACACAAGAAACTATACATGTAAATCATTCACCTATTATTTCAAGCTTGTTAACATATTCTTTTGGGGAAAAGAGAGGGCATTACATAGTCTATCCTCTGAAAAAAAAATTTTTCCCTTCTGCTCCTTTTATTTTTCCAGCTTTAGTATAAAAGCCCATGGATACTTTAATAGAGTATTTCCAAACAAATGTTCCTAACTTTTGGAATCAAAAGTAGGTCTTATTCAGCTTTTAAGAAGATGAAATAAAATATAACAGATTATACTACAGAAGAAAATATCAGAGTGCTTCTCACATAGTAAAGTTAAATACATTTCAGGAAATTTTTGAATGTGTGTATGTACAGGTCACTATGAAAAATATATTTCTTACTGAGGTTCACAATCAAAAAGTTTTTGAAAACCACCAAAAAAAAAAAAAAAAAAAGAATATAAGAATATTGTGTATTATTGTACATTTACTCTGCAAATAATCCCCAAGTCTTGGAAACACAGCTGTGGCTCTAGTTCTGTCACTATGAGGATGTGGGGGAAGAGATACTGAGCCCTAACTTCAATCCTGTTGTCCATAATCAGAACTGAGAAGCAATACTATTCTCTGTGCTGTACTCTGCTTTGAAGGGGTAAGCCCCACCCATTAACTGCAGGTTTTACTGAGTTGTTCAGAGCTAGAACTAAGCACTAAACCACCTACAGTCCTTTGATAAACCCACAAATAGCCCACTCATTAGTATATGCAAAAAAAGAAGGCTCTCTCTCTTTAGAATTGTCTATAACACAAGTGGTAATGTAGTGAGAAAGTATACCATCCATTTTTAACATTTCTATGAATGAAACTTGGGTACACAACTACACTTATCATGATACAAACTCAACATTTTAAAATTTGTTACCCACTACTCTCTTGCAAGCAGGGAAAATACAATTCAATAGTAAGTCTATAAACTTCCTGCCCTTGTTTTTAAGTAATGGTAATTAAAATTATTTCACATTCCAGAGATTTTTTTTTTTTTTTAAACAGAAGGACACACCTCTTTGCCTTCCTTAAATAATTTATTTGCTTCATGGGCTGCGGCTGCCACCTGCTGGCTCTTCAGCTGACTAAGTTTGCTATCCGGATTCCGTAATCTTGTGATAATTCGAGTTGAACCAGATGTGCTTCTTCCAGCTCCAGGAGACTCACTTCTTTCGCCATTAGATTTCTCTGATTTGAAATCACCTGTTACCAAATGAAAAAAATCACAAAGTAATTCCTGACAGGAGGTAGTACATATATAACAATAATACCTACTTTATCTAAAACTCCTATCTGGTACACATTTAAGATCCAGAAAGTAAACAGAAAAATCCTTGAATGACCAATGCAAATGTCATTAATACTTAAGTGTTCTACTTAAAACAAAGTATGTCAGAACTTTACTGTGAGTCAGTTATTATTTTACAGAAAATTCAAACATCCTAGGTTATCTAGTTTCAAAGCTCATATATTAGGAAAATGGGAGAGGCTGCTACAAATTCACAAGTAACAAAGATAGTAACTCAAGATGTGCACTAATAAAAACGTTGCCTTATATAGACTTCTGTAAAAAAATTAAGGGATACAATTTTAGAAAGATTTCCATTGAAATTCTGACACTTTTCAGCTTATAAACACAACTTTTAAACATTTTCCTTAAAGGAATCTAGATAAATATTTGTGTATGCTTATTAATGTAAAAATCCACTAAACTTATTTTTTAAATCTAATAAACACCTCTTATATTTTCATAGTCTCTTAATTTTAAAAAGTGGCAGAATTAACTACCCAGGAGTAATTTCTGCTGTATATGCTCATGAATCTCACTTTGGCTGAAATTTTCTATACATTTTAAACCTTTCACATTACTGTCCATTTTCCACTGGCAAATAAAAGGACAAACAGAATTTACTATATTATACATTATAAGATTGATATTTTATGTTAAGCAGGGAAAAATGGGATTGGGAAAACTGACTATCAATTTTGGGGAAAAAGTTACAATCATTTAGTAAACTAGACATTTGTTAACTGTATCTGTTCAACACCCCTTCCTTTGAGGAAATGCTTTCCTCCCACTTCAATCAAATGATTGTGCCAGGGCTGCAGATTAAGTATCCTGTCCTTTTGGGGTGGGCAATGGGACCCAGCTTGACCAGATAGAGTAATCCACTGGCTGCCACAGTGACTGTCCCAGGACTGGCCCAAGTCATTCAACATCCTAAACCCAGATGGAGAAGGGGTCTTTACTTTTTGTATTAGTGAGTAGGAAGAGTGTAAATTAGAGGGTTGGCTACTATAAATCCCACAAAATGGGGAAAACCTTAATTATAGGAGACTATAAACCTATCACAGAGATAAAAAGATTATGAGAAGGGAAAAGTGAGAGAAGGAGTCGTGGATAACCTCAAGTGGCTTCCTGAATCCAATAATGTACCAGAGGCTGTCACCACCTCTGGACTTCTCAACTGTATGAGCCAGCCAATAATTTTTTTTTTTTTTTTTTTTAAAGCAAATTTGAGTTGGATTTCTGTCACTTGCAAACAAATAAATTCTAAATAATCCAGTAGACTGTTTTAAGGTTTTAACCCCCAAAATAGGGCACTGACTAATTCACGATGGGTTGGTAATACTGACTATTTTGCCACCCAGGCTGGGAAGCTGTAA
Organism: Tolypeutes matacus; assembly: GCA_026826555.1. Classification (NCBI taxonomy): domain Eukaryota; kingdom Metazoa; phylum Chordata; class Mammalia; order Cingulata; family Chlamyphoridae; genus Tolypeutes; species Tolypeutes matacus. The sequence continues at coordinate 6,659,621 of JAKSZT010054478.1, forward strand.
CTTTCAATGTTGTGGTAGCAAAGCAATTGGTCAGACTGTCAACAATTTTCTATTGGGACTTACTTAGATCATGAATCTACCCATGCTGGATGGAGTTTTAGGTAGATTGACATAGTAAAATGCCAAGATGTTGAACTATGGGGTCATTTATAAAGTGCTATATAGGCATCGTTGGTCTAGGCTGGACTTCCTGAAAGCAGAAAGGGAGTGGCACAGAGCTTTATAAAAGAAGCCCCTCAATTTAAGAGTCAACAATCCAATACCTGCTGAGTCAATCCTTTGCCCCTTGCTAAATTTAGTGCAAATAAGACCCAGAAGGCAGAAAACTCATTCCCAGGGGAGAGGACCTTAAGAGGATAGAGAAAGGGAACAGGCTGAGAGTGGAGGTCCTTGCAAAATCCTCTGCCCTAAGGCCACAATTCCTCTTATTATAAAATCACTGCAATGCAGCCTGGAGGCTGAGTATAGATCTGCTTTACCCTACCCCCTGCAGCTTATTATTAAATGATGCGAGGAGGAAGAAGCCTAGACAGATCCTGTTCAACTGAGGGCTAGGGCTAATTGGCTTGCTAAGCAGACAAACTGGTGGAATGGAGGGACTTCACCTTCAAAGACCCTGACCTAAGTTTCTGGGCCTTTAGGTACCAGCCGGATACTTATGAATCTACAAAGTGCTATTACCGGAAAAAAATTCCAAGCCTACCAAACTGGGACATATGATTGTTCAATCCTAAAGCACATCCCTGGCAACCTCTTCAGCCAGCAGGAACTAGACTGCTAAAGCAGAATGGTCTCCAGAAGAGGAATCTTCCCATGCTCTTCTTGCCTCTCATCCACAGCCATCCTCTCAGACAACCAATAGCAGTCAGATTGGTCAAAGAACATCTTCCACTACCAGGATACTGAGTGTCACAGGTGGCTAAATTTACCATTTGGCTCATGGATTGAGACCAACATGAGCTATACCTGGACCTGATCAAGAGTAATGCCTAACATACAGAAATTTGCAATTTGACTCTAGCTGCAATAACCAGATAAAATTTTGGGAAAGAGGTTTTTGGGAAAGTTTTCAATTGTGATTGAGATCTCTGCATTATGTTAGGCAGAAGAAGCATTTTGAAATGTACGTATGGGAATAAATATGAGTATACAGGTAAGTGCTGAGCTACTTAAAGGTCACATTGTGGATATTTACTGTTTTCTGTCTTTGTAGCATCCCTATTTTTTTGGAAAACCACTCATATCCCCACTCCAATCACAACCTTTTGCTGGAGCTACCAATCATAATACCTTGCCTGCCCTGGCCACAGGGATGGAAACAATATGATCCAAGATAAGCCACTCAAATTCCCTCCTCAAGGACTTTTGATTTGGAGCAGGAGTAGGGGCCTTGCCTTTGGGTCACAGACCTTGGAAAGATTATGACTACAAACTGCTGATGCCATCTTCCCTGCCACTTGGAAAAAGCCTGTCTGTATTAGGAGAGAACGAAATTAACATACAAACATATGCAAATTTAAAAGATAAGAGAGAGAGGCTGACAGAAAGATTTTTGATACCTGGGTCCAGTTGTGTCTTAAAATGTCTTGGACTTCCAATTACATAAGCTAATAAATTCTCCCTTTCACTTAAGCTAGTTTAAACTGGTTTGGGCACTTGCTGTTGAAAAAGCCCGTTAAAATAGATCTCTACTTCATACTATATGCAAAATTATACTCCAAATGGACTAAAAACAAGTTGTATAAGTCTTATGAGAAATTATGGTAAATTATTTTTATATTCTTGGCATAGGAATGGTCTTCCTTAGTAAGAAATAAAATCCAGAAACTCCAAAGAACAAGACAGATACATTTAACTATAAAAAATGCAAAAGTTTCTGTATAAGACAATATAAAGAATGAAAAATAACCAATGACTATATGAATAAATATGTAAGATTAATAGCCATGACACACAAAGCATTCCTCCAACTCAAAAGAAAAATTAATAGCAAAAAATGAGCAAAAGACATGAAAAAGCAATTCACAGAACGTTCAATGAATGTGTGAAAAGCAGTTCAACCACATTAGTAAGGAAGGAAACACAAAATTTTAAATGAAATGCTTTTCGCCATTAGCCAAAATATGAGAGATTGGTGATGGTGAATTTAAGTAAGGATATGGGGAAATAAGTAGGTAAATTATTGCTATAAATCCCTCTTTTACAATTTAGCAGAAGCCATCAATATTTCAAAATGTACCTACCATTCGGAACTCAGCAATTCCACTTCCTGTTTCTATTCTGCCAAACATACTTACAAGTACACAAAGATGTGTATATGTTGAGGATGTTATAAAGCACCACTATTTGTAATAATGAAAAAACTGTTAATAGTCCATCATTAACAGAGAAATAGCAAATGAATTATGGTTCATCCATACTGTGGAATACCACGCAGCAGTTAAAAAGAATGAATTCCATTTATAATATGAAAAGATCCCCTACATATATTACTGAGTGAAAAAAGCAAGAGGCAGAACAAGACTTTCAGAATGACCCCATTTATGAAAAATTTTTTTATAAATGTTCATACATGAATTTAACTATTGCATGGAGAAAGAACTAAAATGTTACACACCAAACTCTGATGGTGGTTATCCTTGGGGAGGGGATTTGAAAAGGGACCTCTATTTTTAGCTCTGTGTATATTTGTATTTTTTTAAACAAAAACATGAGTGCAAGTGCTATTTGTATTTTTTTTATAAAAAGATAAAAACGATTAACAAAAGAAAAGAAAATCTAATTCTCCCCACCCCCACACCAAATTTTAATAAAAAAATAAAAAAATAAATAAAAGTACGAAAAAGCTTTCTTTAATGTATGAAGTGTATTCTTACCTATCTCTTCTTGAACAGAGACAGGTGTATAGGATTCTCTTTCTCCATTTTCAGGATCATCAGGTGCCTTAACAGATTCACTCTGGGAGGAATTTAGTTCACTGCTGCTGTTACTGTTTTCCAGATTAGGCTGGATGGAGGTAGTGGTAGCACTAGTTTTACTGCTGTCACTTGTCTTGTTAGGTTCTTCTAGAAAAATAGAATACCTGATTTTTAAGTTGGAAATCACATTTTAAAAACAACAACAACAACTAATTGTCAGGAAAGATGTTTAACTGTTTTAGGGTTTCATTACAAAACAAGATTTTTTTTAAAAAGCTACTCATGTATAAATAATTTAATACATGAAATTAAATTTGCTAGCAACATTCTATCAGTTATTTTTTTAAGTCTCCCAGTCAATTAACTTGCTGACTCATCATCATAGTCTATATAGTACAAGGCAGACAATCTTTCAATCTTTCAGATACCCTAGAGCAGGGAAACAAAACAAAACAAAACAAAACAAAAAACAGTGACACAACTACCTCACAAAACTTAGGGTACACCAGATACTGCAGAAATGGTTTTGTTGAGATAAAATCCGAAAGCCTGAAGAGTTTATATTCTCCCTTTCAAAAGTATTCAAAGAGTAAACAGAGAAGTATTCAAACAGTAACAGAACAGTATTCAAAAAGTAAACAGAATTAAATAGGATTATTGACCTTTAAGATTTTCTACCTAAATTCTATGCTCCCAAATTAAAATGGTAACAAGAGGATAGTTCCTAAAAGTATATAAAAATTAACACTGCCATAAACTAAAAGTCTAAGTCTTTCCATAGTAATTCAGAATTAAGGGACTACCTCTGCATATAATTTTTGCCACTAATATGATACTCTTTAAATAAAAAACCTAGGGAAGCAGCTGTGGCTCAGTCAGTAGGGCTCCCATTTACCATGTGGGGGGCCCCGGGTTCGGTTCCCGGGGCCTCCTGGTGAGGGCAGGCCCGCCTGCGCGGCGTGGTTAGCTGACCCGGTGAGCACAAGCAGCAAGGGGGGGATGAATGAATAAATAAATAAAATCTTTAAAAAAAAAAAAAAAAAAAAAAAAACCTAAAGAGTTGTTGACATTATATTACAAAACCCATCCCTAACGTATAATAAGCTCCGGAAAAAATTTTTGAGGGAGAAAAACACAACCGAATAGAAAAACAGGAAAATATATGAAAAGACAAGTCATAAATAAACGAAAATGGTCTTTAAATGTGGAAATATGCTTACTTCATGCAAACTAAAGATATACAAAATAGATATGCAGAAACTACTGTCAGCTATCAGACCGGCAAAAATACACTCAGGTGGAGAAGCAGTGAGTTACTAGACACTCCTACATATTGCTTGTGGGAATGCAAAATGGAAAAATGTAGACAAAAGGGAACTGACAATATCTAGAAAAATTACATATGCATTTACCATTAACCTAGTAATCCTACATCTAGAAATCTATCTCAGATCACACTTACAAAATTACTAAATGACTTATCTACATAGCTGTTCATTGCAGCATTATTTATAATGGCAAAAGTCTAGGCACACACACACAGAATGGGTCTGGTCGGTTGAATAGTACATAAAATGGAAAATCATGCAGTCATACAAAGGACTGAGGACAATCACTGTATCCAGAAAGGATCTCCAAGAATAAATATTAAAAAAAGAAAAAAGATACAGAAAAGTATTTATAGTATACTAACTGTGTAAAAAGGGGAAGGGAAAAAATTTATGGACATATTTTGCTTTTATTTTCAAAAAAAAAAAAAAAAGAAGATGGCAGAGTAGGACACAGTCCTTCCACCAAAACGACTACTAAACAGGTATGAACTGCCTGAAACAACTATTTTGAAACTGCAGAGGAAAAGAAGAACACTGTACAGCATCCAGGGAAGATCGGCAGGAAGAGGCTAATAATTTATGATAAAGAACTGTAAACTGCTCTCCCTACATGGCAGCTACCAGTGGCTCATCCTTCACTGTTGTGGCAGGCTGCTGCAAGGTTCAGTCTCTGGCTAGATGCTACTGACAGAAAGATATGTAAAAATCCTCTTCCCCGTGGACAGGAGTGCATACAGCTGATCACTGATCACGGATTATGATTAGCAAATTTGGAATGCTAATCAATCCAGCTATGAGGACAGCTATTGTTTCAACCCTACTTGGAAAAAGGCGGCAGAAACCATTGTTTCAACCCTCCTCGGATAGAGAGAGAGGCAGTGAAGATTAAAGACATAGGGCTTCCTCAGGGCTATAGGGAAAAGTTAGCTGAAAGGCTGCATTTGCTGGGCAGGCTCAGCTTTGGGAAGCCATCACAGAAGTTTTTGGCACCCTTCCTGATAGTCCTCCACAGGGCACTTTGGAGCTGGTCTGTAACCCTTCAAGAGTCCCTGGCCCTGTTTTGGCTAGGAAAGACTGAACTGGGAGTGCTGGGGAGACCCTCCCAGAATTCGGCCTCAGGCAAAAGCAGTGTGAGATTATAAAAAGAGTGTAAAGAGGAGGCGGCTGTGGCTCAATCAGTGGGGCTCCAGTTTGCCATATGGGAGACCCCGGGTTCGGTTCCCGGGGCCTCCTAGTGGGGGCGGGCCCGCCCGCATGGTATGGTTGGCTGGCCCGGCGAGCGCAGGCAGCAGGGGGGGGGGGGAGAGGGATGAATAAATAAATAAAATCTTTAAAAAAAAAAGAGTGTAAAGAATGTATAGAGGTGAACAGTCTAGGACAAAATCCTGCCAGCTTCAGATACCTGGGAGAGGGAGGTTTGTATCCTGGGAAACAGAGGGGATGACCAAACTTCCGTAAAAGGGGGAACTCCAAAACAACTAACAAACCAAAGCCCAGGACAAGACAGAGGCCCAGTATGACAGGGAAAATCCTGCAAAGTACATTTGCCTTGGGCAAACCTTGAAAGGACGGCTGATGCTCAAGAAAATCTGTCTTATTGCCAACTGGTTGTAAAATCAGGAAACAGACATCCCAGGGGGTAAGTCCTAGAGTTAACACTTTAAAATATTAAAATGTATAGTATGCAACAAAAGCACAAGACAAACAAAGAAACATGAAATAATGGCCTATCCAAAGGAAGAGGATAATGTGGATATACTGAACAAAGTCTTTTTTAAAAAAAGATCTTAAAAATGCTTAAGGAGATGAAGAAAAAGTACAGAGAAAGAACTAAAGACTATCAGGAAAACAATGAATGAAACAATATGAAAGTCTAAGAAAAGAGATAGAAATTTTAAAAAGGAACCAAACAGAACTTCTAAAGTTGAAGATCATAAAAATGCCCAGGAGGGTTGAAAGAGCAGATTTAAGCTAGAAGAAGAAAGAATCAGTGAACTTGATGACAAGAAACTCGATATGAGTCAGGCTGAGGAGCAGAAAAGAAAAAGAAATATTAAAAGCAAAAATAGCATAACACAGCTATGGGACACCATCAAGTGCATCAATATACACATTATGGGAGTCCCAGAAGGAGAAGAGAGAGAGGGACAAAAGTAATAGTCAAAGAAATAATGACAGAGAACTTCCCAAACCTAGCAAAAGACATGAATATGCACATTCAAGAAACCCGGAGAATACCAAAGAGAATAAACATGAAGAAAAATGCACCCCATCATATATTGATTACACTACCAAATGCAAAATACAAGGAGACTTTTGAAAGCTGCACAAGAAAAGGAATGTGTTCCACACAAGAGAACCCAGTAAGACTGAATACCAATTTCTCATCAGAAACCATGAAGGTGAAAAGACAATGGGGTTGAATTACTGAACTTTATATCTGGCGAGACTCTCTTTAAAAAATGAGGGAGAGATTAAGACATTCTCAGATAAAGAAAAGCTGAGGGAGTACATCATCACTAGATCTGCCCTACAAGCAATGCAAAAGAGAGTTCTTAAGACTGAAATGAAAGGACACTAGACAAGGGTTCAAAGGAGCATAAAGAAATAAAGACCTGCAGTAAAAGTAACCATTTGGGTAATCATAAAAGCCAGTGTTATTGTATTGTATTGTATTGTTTGGTATGTAACTCCACTTCTTACCTTCTACAGGTGCTAAAATGCAAATGTATAAAAAATGATAAATCTAGATTTTTGGACATACAATGTACAGAGATATAAGTGGTAACAAGTATAAAAAAAATAGTGGGCGTACAGAAAGGTATATGAAAAGTATATGTGCATACTACTGAAGTTAAGTTGGTATCAAAACAAATATAATTGTTATTTATTTAGGATGTTAAATATAAACCTTATGGTAACTACAAGGAAAAGAGATGAAAAATATATCCAGATAGAAATGAGAAGACACTCAATATGGTACAACAGAAGAAAACATATATAGAAGTAGACTTTATAGTGAAGGACAAAAATGTGTAAGACTTAAGAAAGCTAAATAGCAATATGGCAGAAGAAAGATCTGTATTATCAGTAGTAACTTTAAATGTAAATGGATTAAACTCTCCAATCAAAAGGCAGAAATGTCTTCTAGGGGACAGGGTAGGGATAGGGAAGAGGAAGTTAAGGCTTAAAATGTACAAAGTTCCTATTTGGAATGATGGAAATGTTTTGGTAATGGGTGGAACACAACATTGTGCACACAATTAACAGCATGTAAATATATACCTGAATATGGTTAAAAGGGGAAATGTTACATTATATCTATGCTAACAGAATAAAATTTTGTTTTAAATCTACGGAACTACTCTAGACAAACAGTGAGCCTTAAGTTAAATAGTGGATTTTATTTAAGAGTAAAATTGTAAAAATGTGCTATCTTGAATTGTAACAAATGTTCCACATCATGCAAGGTGTTACTGGTGAGGCGGTATATGGGAATCCTGTATTTTACGTATGATTGTTCTGTAAACCAACTTCTCCAATAAAGGGGAGGAAAAAACACTGGAAAGATAACCAAAAACTAATAAAATGGCTACCTATAAGGGAAGAGAAGGAAAAGGTTTACTAAAAAGCAAAGATAGATACAAAAATTCTTCGAATATTTCTAGTTATATAGTTTTGACTTTGGAATCAGGTGAAGTTTTACATTTCCAAAAAAATAAATTAAGAGTTAGAAACACAAACCATAAATACTAAAAAAAAAAAAAAAAAAAAGGGAAATAGATGAACCTACCTATATATTGAATTGTTGGCATAACCACAGGTGAAAAAGAATTATTTCACATTATATATATTTTTTAATCTTTTTTTTTTTTAAATTATGGAATGTTTCACCAATTTGCGTGTTATCTTTGCGCAGGGGCCATGCTAATCTTCTCTGTATCGTTCCAATTTCAGTACATGTGCTGCTGAAGCGAGCACTATTTCACATTATATTGACTGCATGTACTTACTGGAAATATAGTATATGGACAAATAAAGAACTAAAAAAACTCTTAAGTGCTATTCAGCAGTTGTACTGTCGGCAGTAATACTGATATTATTATGAAATTACTACTACATATAGAATCATTTCTTAATGATGTTGTTTTATTAACACATACCAGGATATGAATCTATGAGGGTAAAGCAAATACATAATTAAGTTGCTATTGTTAGGAACTAAGGTTTTCAGTGTAAGAGGAAAATGATACAAGTATAAAAACAAAGAAATTAAGTATGCAATCCTCGATCTGAATTAGAAATGTCAATAGAAAAATATGGATTTTCTAACTCTACCACAAAAAGGCCCAGAAGTCATGAATGCCCAATAGTAATAAGTAACCCAGGGCCAAGAATAAGATCTCTTACTCCCACTAAAAGGGAACTAGGGCTTCTTGGAAGACCAAGTGATTCCAGGTCTGGAGTAGGAAATGCATGAGAAAAGCTCACATATTCTTTTCTAATACAAAGCAAGAAGCTACCTAAGATCATTAATGTCATGTCAAAAGGATACAATAGACTTCCAGGAAGATGGAGGATTAGATAGGCAGAGGGATCACTTCTCTCCCAGAAAAAAAAAAAAATAGCTAAAGGACAGGCTGAGACTGTCTGGAGGGCTACTCTGGGGCTCAGGACTCCAGGGGAAGGTGAAGCACCACCCAGAAGAGAAAGGGGCGAAGGAAAGGAGTCTTAGCTGGCTGGGAAAATCCGGTGAGTAAAGCTGCAGCGGTAGCAGCTGGCAACCATCCCCCTACTCTCAATGCAAACAGCTGCCTGCGAACTACAATGGCTGGGGACCAAGGGGGTTGCATTGGTCCTCTTCCCCAAGAAAGGGGAGAGGGAGGGACAAAGCCTACAGCAAATTCAGATTTTGACCAGCGAACTTAGTCTGCTGCATAGGAGGGTTCAGACACTCCCAAGCCAGGGAGGACTGTGACACTGTACTGACAGCTGGCAGGGAGCAAAAGATAATTTGTCTTCTCAAACACACTCCCTACTGCCCTTGACTGGTTACTGAGGAGACAAGAGTGGGGCTGGCCAAGGGAGAACAGCTTCTGAGGACAATGCTTCTGCACCAACCACCTTGGAGTTAAACTGAATTTAATGCATTCAGCATCTGGAATCTGAGCTGAGAAGTCTGTCAAAGAGTGCCATCTGCTGGCAGATCAGAAAAGTGCATGAAAAAGTAAAAATAATACATCAATAAAAGTGGCAATCAGGTGCCTTTACTGCATCCCTCTACAAGGACCTTGAAAACTGGCCTGCATCCCATTGCTGGATCCTTAGCCCCGGTGTGAGCAGTTAAATAGGGGCAATCCTAAATATCAAGAACAATTTGAACCAAGAGTCAAAGAACAGTGCTATCACAGTTACTTAACAGTAAATCCCTAGGCAAGAGAGAGAACCTGAACATCAGAGTAAACTCAGAATCAGAATCAGATGCCTAGACATCAGCAAAAAATTACAAGCTATACTAAGAAAAAGGAAGATATGACTCAGGCAAAGGAACAAATCAAAATTCCAGATGAGACACAGGACTTGAAACAACTAATCAGCGAGGTTCATATAAATCTCCTAAATCAAATCATGAAGTTGGAGGGAAACATGGCTAAAGAAATAAAAGAAGACACTGGGGGAGTGGGTGTAGCTCAGTGTTTGAGCATCTGCTTCATGTGTACAAGGTCCCGGGTTCAATCCCCGGTACCTCCTTAAAACAAAACAAAAAACAAAACAAAACAAAAAAAACACAAGAAGACACTGAGAAGCACAAATAATAATTTCAGATTTTAGACAGAAAAATAACAGAGCATATGGGAATGAAAAGTACTATAAGTGAGATTAAAAATAGAATAGAGGCACACAACAGCAGATTTGAACACATGGAAGAAAGAAACAGAGATGGAGAGGTCAGAACAGCTGAAATTGGAAAGGGAAGAATAGAGAGAGAAAAGAATGGAAAAAATTGAGCAGGGACTCAGGGAGCTGAATGATAGCATGAAACACTCCAATATGCATGTTATGGGAGTTCCAGAAGAAAAAGAGAAGGGACAAGGGGCAGAAAGAATGTTTGAGGAAATGACTGAAAATTTCCCAACTCTCATGAAAGACATGAACAGAGGTGTCTAGGAAGCACAGCATACTCTAATTAGAATAAATCCAAATAGACCTACCCCAAGACACATAATATTCAGAATGCTAAATGCCAATGATAAAGAGAAAATACTGAAAGTAGCAAGGGAGTAGTGAAACATCACATACAAGGGATATCCAATAAGACTTAGTGAGGATTTCTCTTCAGAAACCATGGGGACAAGAAGGCAATAGTATGATATAATGAAGGTACTGAAAGAGGAAAAAATGCCAGCCAAGAATTCTTTATTTGGCAAAACTGTCCTTCAAATATGACAGTGAATTTAAAGTATTCACAGATAAACAGAAACTAAGAGAGTTTGTAAACAAGAGTCCACCTCTGCAGGAAACACTAAAGGGAATTCTGCAGCCAGAAATGAAAAGAGAAGACAGAGAAGCTTAGAGGAGAGTGTAGAAGTGAAGACTACCAAAAGGGTAAAAAGATGGACAAAAATAAGATGACGTGAAAGCCAAAGGATAAAATGGTTGAAGTAATGCCTTTACAGGAATTTACAGTAGTAACATTAAAACGTAATGGGGGGGGGCGGATGTGGGCGTCCGTCTGCCATATGGAGAGACCTGGGTTCGATCCCCGGGACCTCCTGGTAAAATTAAAAAATATATATATAGAAGGCGCATGGGCTGCCAGGCTCTGTGTGCCGCTGAGCTGTCGGGCCCCGGGAGCCATGCAGCAGGATGATGACGTAACAGGGAAGAGACAAGACGAGATGCTCCGAAAGCTCCAGAAGCCAGGAGCTGAGGTGGCGCAGGTGGCAGAATACCTCTCTCCTACATCGGAGTTCTCCAGGATCGAATCCTGGTGAAGACTGGAGGAGGAGGATGAGAAGAGATGGCAGGAAACAGACACGGAGAATTGCCCAGCAAATGGACACAAAACAGCAAAATGGGGAAGGGGGGGGTTAAAATGGATAAAGTAAATAAATAAATCTTTAAAAAAAAACGCAATGGGTTAAACTCCCCAATCATGCTGTCTGCAAGAGACTCACCTTAGACCCGAGAATGCACACAGACTGAAAAGTGAAAGGATGGAAAAAGATATTTCATGCAAATATTAACCAAAAGAGAGCTGGGGTAGCTATACTGGTATCAGACAGACAAAACAGACTATAATTGCAAAAAAGTGATAAAAGATGCAGAGGGCCATTATATATTAATAAAAGGGACAATCCACCAAGAAGGACATAAATATCTATGTACCTAACCAGGATGCCCCAACATACATCAGGCAAACTGGCAAAACTGAAAGGACAAACAGATGTCTCTACACTAACAGCTAGAGACTTCAACATGCAACTCACATCATTAGATAGAGCAACTAGACAGAAGAGCAACAAGAAAACAGAACTTGAACAATATCATAACTGAGCTGGACCTGACAGACATATACAGAACACTGTACCCCAAATCAGCAGGTTAAACATTTTTCTCAAGTGCTCATGGATCTTTCTCAAGGACAGACCACATGTTAGACCACAACACAGCTTTCAATAAATTTAAGAAGACTGAAATTATCCAAAAGCACCTTCTCTGATCATAATGGAATGAAGCTGGAAATGAATAATAGGTGGGAAAGGGGAAATTTTGTAAATATATGGAGGCTAAATAACACACTCCTAAACAATCAGTGTGTCAAAGAAGAAATTGCAAGAGAAATTAGACACCTCAAGACAAATAAAAACAAGAACATAACTTATCAAAAATTATGGGATACAATGAAGGCAGTGCTAGAGTGAAATTTATAGCCCTAAGTGCCTATATTAAAAAAGGAGAGAGAGCTAAAATCAAAGATCTAACTGAACTGGAGAAACTAGAAAAAGAACAGCAAACTAATCCCAGAGCAAGCAGAAAGAAAGAAATAACAAAAATTAGAGCAGAAATAAATGAAATTGAGAACAAGAACAAAAAATAAAAACAATAGAGAAAAAACAACAAAACCAAAAGCTGGTTCTTTGAGAATATCAATAAAATCGACAAACTCTTAGCAAAACTAACAAAGCAAAAGAGAAAACATGCAAATAAATAAAATCAGGAATGGAAAGGGGGACATTACAACTGACCCCACAGAAATAAAAAGGATCATAAGATGATATTAGGAGGGGAGCATTGTGGCTCAAGCAGATGAGCGCCTGCTTCCCACATGGGAGGTCCCAGGTTCAATTCCCAGTGCCTCCTAAAAACAGAAAACAGAAAGAGCTCAATAAATGCTAACTATTTCTACTATCATTTTATTATCACTACTTGGATTTCCCAGATGTACTTCAAACTCACCTTGTCTACATTGCATTTGGATTTCCATTATCCAACCATGTCACCCACTCAAAAGTTGGCTTTGACTCTTTCCATTCCCTGTCCCCATGCATCCACTCAACAAGCAAACAAACGAGAAAACCAACTCAGGGGAGCCAGTGTAGCTCAGTGATTGAGCGCCGGCTTCCCACATATGAGGTCCAGGTACATCAGGAAAAAAAAAAAAAAAAAAAAAGAGGATATTGTGAGAAACTGTATGCCAACAAATTAGACAACCTAGATGAAATGGACAAATGAACAAATTCCCAGAAATACACTATCAACCTACATTGACTCTATAAGAAAAACAGGAACTCAACAAATCAATCATATTTAAAAAGATTGCATCAGTCATCAAAAATCTTCCAACAAAGAAAAGTCTAGGACCAGATGGCTTCACACGTGAATTCTACCAAACATTTCTTCTTTATTTGTTTTGTTTTGTTTTCAGGAGGTACCAGGGATTGAGCCCAATACCTTGTACATGGGAAGCAGGCACTCAACCACTGAGCTATATCCGCTCCCCTCTACCAAACATTTTGAGAACACTTAATACCAATCCTGTTTAAACTCTTCCAAAAAACTGAAAAGGAAAGAAAATTACCCAACACATTATATGAAGCCAGCATCACCCTAATATCAAAACCAGATAAAGATACTACAAGAAAACAAAATAAGACTAATCTCTCTAATGAACATAGATGCAAAAATTCTAAACAAAATTCTTGCAAATAGAATCCAACAGCATATTAAAATAATTAAACACCATGATCAAGTGGGTTTTATTCCTGGTATGCAAGGGTGGTTCAACATAAAAAAATCAATTAATGTAACACACCACATTAACAAATTAAAGGGGAAAAACCACATGATCATCCTGATTGATGCAGAAAAAGCATCTGACAAAATCCAGCATCCTATCTTAATAAAAACACTTAAAAAATAGGTATAGAAGGAAAGTTCCTCAACATAATAAAGGGCAAATATGAAAATCCCACAGTCAACATCATACTCAGTTGGGAGAGGTTGAAAGCTTTCTCTCTAAAATCAGGAAAGACAAGGATGCCCACGGTCACCACTGTTATTCAACATTGTGCTAGTAGTTCTAGCTAGAGCTATTACGTAAGAAAAAGAAAAAAAGGCATCCAAACTGGAAAAGAAGTAAAAGTCCCCCTATTCGCAGATGACATGATCCTATCCCAAAACATCTAAAACAAAGCTATTAGAGCTAATAAATGAGTTCAGCAAACTGGCAGGATGCAAGATCAACACGCAAAAATGAGCAATGTCTCTGTACACTAGCAATGAGCAAGCTGAGGAGGAAATCAAGAAAAAAAATTTCATTTACAATAGCACCAAAAACACTCAAATATCTAGAACTAATTTTACCAAGAATGTAAAGGATCTATGTTCAGAAAACTACAGGGAGCAGATGTAGATCAAGTGGTTGAGCACCTCTATCTCATGTATGAGGTCCTGGGTTCGATCCTAGGAGGTTTGTACCTCCTAAAACAAACAAATAAAGGAAAAAACCAACTCTCTTTGGGGAGTGGATATAGCTCAGCAGTTGAGTACTTGCTTCCCTTGTACAAGGTCCTGGGTTCAATCTCCAGTATCTCCAAAACAAAACAAAACAAAACAAAAACATTACAAAACACTGCTAAAAGAAATCAAAGAAGACCTAAATAAATGGAAGGACATTCTGTGTTCATGGATTGGAAGACTAAACATCATGAAGATATCAATGCTATCCAAACTGATTTATAGATTCAATAGAATACCAATCAAAATTCCAATGGCTTCTTTACAGAAATAGAAAATCAATTACCAAATTTATTTGGAAGGGAAAGGGATCCTGAATAGTCAAAAACATCCTAAAAAAGGGGCGAATTCAGAGGACTCGTGCTACCTGACCTTGAAGTGTATTATAAAGTTACAATGGTCAAAACAGCATGATATTAGCATAAAGACAGGCATGTTAATCAATGGAATTGAAGTGAGAGTTTAGGAATTGAAGTGAGAGTTCAGAAATAGGTCCTTACCACTATGGTCAACTGATTTTTGATAAGCCTACCAAATTCATTTTTCTGGTATAATCTCTTCAACAAATGGTGCTGGAGAACTGGATATCCATAACCAAATGAAAGAGGACCCTATATCTCACTCCCTATACAAGAATCAACTCAAAATGGATCAAAGATCTAAACATAAAAGCCAGGACCATAAAACTCCTAGAAGATAATGGAGGAAAACAGCTATAAGACCTTGCAGTATGTGGGCTGGTGAGTGTCTCAAATCCTACAACCAAAGCACAAGCAACAAAAGAAAAAATAGATAAATGGTACCTCCTCAAAATTAAAAAATTAAATTCTACACCTCAAAGGACTCTGCGAAGAGGGTAAAAAGGCAGTCTACTTAATGGGAGAAAATATTTGGAAATCACACATCCGACAAGGGTCTAATATCCATGATATATAAAGAGATCCTACAACTCAACAATAAAAAGACAAATGACTCAATTAAAAAATGGGCTAAAGACCTGAAGAGACATTTTCCTAAAGAAATACAATTGTCAAAAAAACACATGAAAAAATGTTTACCATCACAGGCTATTAGGGAAATGCCAATCAAAGCTAGAATGAGGTATTTCATGCCTACTAGAATGGCCACTATTAACAAAATAGAAAACTACAAGTGTTGCAGAGGATATGGAGAGAGAGGAATGCTTATTCACTGTTGGTAGGAATGTAGAATGGTACAGCCACTGTGGGTATGTGTTTGGCAGTTCCTAAGTTAGATATAGATCTACTATGTGACCTAGCCATACTGCTACTAGGTATGTCCCCAGAAGAACTGAGAGCAGTGACATGAACAGACATCTGCACACTGATGTTCATAGTGCCACTATTCACAATTGTCAAAAGATAGAATGCATAAACAAACTGTGGTATATATACATGATGGAATATTATTCAGCTGTAAGAAGAAATGAAGTTGTAGGGAAGCGGATGTGGCTCAATCAATAAGGCTCCCGTTTACCACATGGGAGGCCCCAGGTTCGATTCCCGGGGCCTCCTGGTGAAGGCAAGCCAGCCCACGCGGCTCGGTGAGCTGACGCAGCAGGAAGATCCAACAAGGGGAGACGGGCAGACACAGAAAAATGCACAGCAAATGGACACAGCGAGCACAAGCAGCAAGGGGGATAAATAAATAAATAAATAAATTAATTAATTAAATCTTAAAAAAAAAAAAGAAATGAAGTTGTGAAGCATAGGACAACATGGAGGATATTAGGTTGAGTCAAACAATCCAGACACAAAAGGACAAATATTGTATGATTATCCTATTAATAACTAAATATAATGAGCAAACTCATAGAGTTAACAGCCAAAATATAAGTCACCAGTGAACAGAATGTGGCTAGAGAATGGAAAGCTGTGGTTTAATCTGTGAAGAATTGGTAAAGTTGTTTGTTTGGAAATGAATAGAAACAGTGAAAGCACATCATAGGATTTTTAATTACTAGCGTAATATATGGGTATGATTTTTTTTTTTTTTTTGAGTAATGAAAATGCTCTAATATTGACTGAAGTGATGAATGCACAAGTCGGTGATTATACCAAATGATTGTACACTTTAGATAAATTATATGGTTTATGAACAACAACAACAACAAAATAGGCTGGGTTGGGGAGAAAATACACCAAAGGTAAGATATGTACTATAGTTAGTAATAATACTTTGATGAAGCTTTTTCACAATTTGTTACAAATGTTTCACAACAATGCAAGTTATTTGTGGAGGGGTGATGTATGAGAGCCCTATATGATGTTATGCATGTTTGCTTTGTAAGTTCACAACTTTTACTATACACTTATTGTTTATGTATGTTCATGTATGAATACTTCAATACATTGTTTTTAAAATGGAAAAAAAAAAAGATACAATAGCCTTAGGAGATGATTAAGAATAAAAGAAGGGACAGATAATCAATTTATGGATTGAAAAAAAAAAAGGGAACATCAGTACAAGTCCAATAGAAATTTTTAAAAAAATAGGATAGGTCTTGTGCCAATACATTTTAAATGAAATGGGATGATTCCTAGAATAATGCAACTGACCAAAACTGACATTAAAAAACAATAACAACAACAACAAAAAAACCAGAAAATATCAATAGCCTACTACCTACTAAGGAAATGAAATCCATAATTAACCTTCCCACAATGAAAACATTTAAGGGATAAATAACATGAACCTACACAAACTTTTCCAGACAGAAAGAAGAGAACTTTGTCCCACATCATGAGGTCTGGGATAGCAGTAATTCTTTCCTGCTGATATACCAAAGCCTTGCATGGACATTAACACAGAAGGACAATTACAAGCCAATCTCCCTCATGAAAATGATGCAAAACTCCAACAAAATATTAACAAAAATCAATGTAACAATAAATTACAATGTAACAATATATTGGAAAAGAGATAAAAAACAACTGCATTTATTCCTGGAATCTGAGATTGGGTCAACCTTCAGAAAGATAACATGGATCTTTTATATAGAAAATACCAAAGAATCTACAAAAAAACTACTTCTGCAAAGTTACAGGGTACAAGATCAACATGCAAAAGTCAGTTGTGTTTCTATACACTAGCAATGAACAATTGGAAAGGAAATTAAGGAAAAAACTCCATTCATAATAGCACCTAAAGGCATAAAATACCTAGGAATAAATTTAACCAAAGAGGCAAAAGATTTGTACACTGAAAACTACAAAACATTGCTGAAAGAAATTAAAGACAACCTAAATAAACAGAAAGATGCCCCATGTTCAAGGATTGGAAGGCTTAATATTGTTAAGATGTTGAAACTAAGAAACACACTCTACAAATTCAATGCAACCCCTACCAAATTTCCAATGCCCTTTTTACAGAAATGGAAAAGCCAATCCTCAAATCCATATGGAATTACAAGTCCCAAATAGCCAAAACCATCTTCAAAAGGAACAAAGTTGGAGAACTCACACTTCCCGATTTCAAAACTTTCTACAAAACTATAGTAATCAAAACAGTGTAATACTGTCATAAAAACAGACATAACAGATCAACAGAAAAGTACTGAGAGCTTAGAAATAAATCGTATATCAATGACCAACTGATTTTCAACAAGTGTGTCAAAACCATTCAACGGGGAAACAACAGCATCTTCAACAAGTGGTGCTAGGAAAACTGGATTTCCACAAGCATGAACGAAGTTGGACCACTACCTTATCACATATACAAAATTTACCTCAAAATAGACCAACAACCTAAATATAAGAGGTAAAAGCATAAAACACTTAGAAGAAAACATGGGGTGAAATCTTCATGATTTTTTATTTTGCAAGGTATTCTTAGATAAAACACCAAAATGATGAGCAATCAAAATTAAAAAAAAAAAGAGAGAGAATCTGGATTCCATCAAAATCAACAACTGGTATATGTTACTAGAAAGTAAATCAACAATCTACAGAATGGGAAAAAAATAGTTGCAAATCATATATAAGGACTTAATATCTAGAATATATAAAGAACTCTTACAACTCAAAAACAAAAGGACAACCAACCCAATTTAAAAATGAGAAAAAGATTTAAGGAGCCATTTCTCCAAAGAAAATATAAAAATGGCTAACAAGCATATAAAAAGATGCTTAACATCATTCGTTTTCTTTAGGAAAATGCAAATTAAAACCAGAATGAGATACCACTTCACAACCACTTGATGGCTACTATTTCTTTAAAATGGAAAATAAAACAAGCGTTGGTGAGGATGTGGAAAAACTGCAACACTTGGGCACTGCTGATAGGAATGTAAAATATTTCCCTGTGGAAGAGTTTGTTGGTTCCTCAAAAAGTTAAAATAGATTTATTATATGACCCAGCAATTCCACTCCAAGGAATATACCCAAAGAAATTGAACACAGGGCCTCAAATAGATACTTGTACACCAATGTACAGCAGCATTATTCACAATAGCCAAAGGTAGAGGCAACCCAAGTATCCATCAATAGATGAATGGATAAACAAAATGTGGTATAGAAAATAGAATATTATTCAGGCATAAAAAGGAATGACGCTGGGAAGCGGCTGTGGCTCAATCAGTAGGGCTCCCATTTACCATATGGGAGGCCACGGGTTCAGTTCCCGGGGCCTCCTGGTGAAGGCAAGCCCGCCTGCACGGCATGGTTAGCTGACCCAGCGAGCATAAGCAGCAAGGGGGGGAGATAAATGAATAAATAAATAAAATCTTTAAAAAAAAAAAGGAATGACGTTCAGGCACATACTACAACATGGATGGACCCTGACGACATCATGTTGAGTGATACAAGCCAGACACAAAAGTTGAAACATTATATGATTCCACTTATTTGAAATACCTAGAATAAGCAAATTCTTAGAGACAACAAGTAGATTAGAGGTCACCAGGGATTTGGGGGTTGGAGAATGGACAGTTATAGTTTAATGGGCACACAGTTTCTGTTGGAGATGATGAAAAAGTTTTGGTAATGGTAACACAACACTGTGAATGTAATTAACACCACTGAATTGTACACATAAAATGGTTAAAACTGCATATTTTATGTTATATACATGTTACCACAATAAGAAAAAAGCACTAAAATATTGTTCTTTTGATAACACATTTTTCATTAAAAAAAAAACCTTTCCACCCAAATCACTTTCCAATCTGACAGTATTTTTTATTGATGAGCTTTTTTTTTTTTTTTTTTTAAAGATTTTATTTATTTATTCATTTATCCCCCCCTTGCTGCTTGTGCTCGCTGGGTCAGCTAACCACGCCGTGCGGGCGGGCTTGCCTTCACCAGGAGGCCCCAGGAACCGAACCCGGGGCCTCCCATATGGTAAACGGGAGCCCTACTGATTGAGCCACAGCTGCTTCCCTATTGATGAGCTTTAATCATTAAATTATGTATCTGGGAAATGGATGTGGCTCAAGTGATTGGGCTCCTGTCTACCATATAGGAGGTCCAGGGTTTGATTCCCGGGGCCTCCTGCTGAAAGATAAGCTGGCCTGTGCAGCAAGCTGGCACAAGCAGCGAGCTGACACACGTGGAGTGCTGGCCTGAGCAGAATGCTGGCCCGTGCAGAAGTGCTGGCCTGCACGGAGCGCTGGCACAGCAGAATGATGCAACAAAAAGAGACACAGAGGACACACAATAAGAGACGCAGCAGACCAGGGAGCTGAGGTGGCGCAAGAGATTGAGCGTCTCTCTCACACTCCAGAAGGTTCCAGGTTCAGTTCCCGGTGCCACCTAAAGAGAAGACAAGCAGAGAAGAACACACAGAGAGCAGAGAGTGCAAAACAATTGTGTGGGGGGGGGTTGTATAAATAAATCTTAAAAAAAAAAAAAAAAAAAAAAAAGTATGTATCTAAATATGTTCTGAAGGTTTAGAAAAGAAACCAAATCAGATTCTGCTGTCATGGCTACTGTTTTTATCCACCTAGAAAAATTCTTCCACACCAAATCTTCTAACAGCCCATCCCACCCACAGGGTGACTGACCAACAGTGGTAACAGCTATTGGTCCAGGGATACCACAAAGTGCCTACCACAATGTCAGGCACATTGTAGACACCCAATAAATATCTTGAATAAATGTGAATAAATGAGTGCATGGAGCAAGAAGAAAACAGAAGAGTAAAAAGGAGTACAGACACCTGGTTTTAGTCTTCTCTAAAGGTCAGAACTCATTATATCCATCTCTTGCCCACTAGAATGTGAAGTCCTCAAGGGCCCAGTTTTGCCTATTTTGGTCACTGATGTATCCCCACTAGTATATTCTTGTGTCATGAGTTCTCAAGCCAGGAATCTATTAAAATACTTACCCATTTCATAAAAGTATGAAATTCCTCTTTAAAAACTCGTGTGATATTTTAATGTGTCTTTTAAAATGTTTTTCATATTTTCAAAGGAAGAAGTATGAGAAGATCACATTTCCAGATGTGTTTATTTTAGTCTAGCCATGAAAAGGTCTATGAGTTATTAAATGGTTTTTTTTTTTTCTTTTTTCTTTTCTTTTTTTTTTTTTTTTTTTTGAGGTACCAGGGGCTGGCGCTCAACCACTGAGACACATCCACTCTGCTGGGTTGGTTTTATCATTTGTTTTGCTTGTTGTTTGTTTTTGTTTTTTCAGGAGGCACCAGGAACCAAATCTGGGACCTCCTATGTGGGAGGTAGGCACTCAACTGCTTGAGCCACATCTGCTCCCAAATGGTTTGGTTTTGAATTTATTCCAAGAGCAATATAGATAGCACCTATTTAGCTATATAGATAGCACTCTCATGCTGTCAATGACCCCAAATCCATTCTGATGACAGCTAGTGACAATGTTATTTGCTCCCATTCTAGCTTCCTTAAAACTTCTTGTTCAGGGGGATGGATGTGGCTCAAATGGTTGAGCATCTGTCTCCCATATAGAGGGACCTGGGTTCGATCCCCGGGTCCTCCTGGTAAAAAAAAAAAACAAAAAAAAAAACTTCTTGTTCAGATTCTCAACTAAATAATTTTTTATGACATACTTTCTGCCAATATACATGTGAACAGTAAAGTTTAACTCCAAAGGGTCTCATTTACAAGAATTATGTTGATCAACAAGTACTGAATAAGTAAACGTGTGATTCAACTGACCCATTTCTTACTCCTTCAAAGTAATCATTATATATAGCAATAAGTAATACTCAACATTTATTGAGTAGTTAATGTGTCAGGCACTATCCTAAATGGTTTATATATTCTATTGCATTTGGCATTCTTTAAAAATGCAAGTCAGATACTAGGATAACAGTTTATCCCTTAAACTGTTTCAATAACAAAAGAACAACAAATATCACATAGCTTAAAAAGTAAAGGACTGCTAAAATGTAAGCACAGTTACTCAGGTATAAAAACCAAACAACAAAGCAGCATATACACCCATCAGTAAGAATGAGGTTTGCATTAACTATTGTTCAATCTAAAAGGACAAAGAATTTTTTTTTAATGTATTTACTAAGTAATCATGATTCCAATAAAACTGGAATTTTTTTCACATTATTTTGGTGCAGTACTCTACTTTGAAACTTAGCCATGAATATATCAAGGTCAGAAAAATGCAAAATGTTTTAACTGGATAGGACCTAGATATCTGGTAGAAGAATTATAGAATTGTATTATAGATCTTCGAGTTTCTCCACTCCATTCATGAATTACTCCCACTGACATCACCTGACAAGTATTTATGCATCTGAAAAGAAATTTACTACTTCTATTTTCATAATAGCTCTAATTCTAAGAAGATTATTTATATTTAGTCAAAATATTCTTACCATTATTTCTACTTATTTAGTAACACCCTAGATTTCAAAAAACAAGCCTAATCCCCACTACATACCAGTCCCCCCAGTATTTGAGGTTAATTACATTATTTCTACCCCTAACCTCCCCAAACTTGACCAAGTCTATTCTTTTCTAGACCAAGTGTCTTTAAAAAAAAAAAAAAAAGATTTATTTATTTCTCCCTACCTCATTATTTGTGCTCACTGTCTGCTTGTCTTCTTTTTAGGAGGCACTGGGAACCAAACTTGGGGCCTCCTATGTGGGAGGGAGGCACCTAATTGCTTGAGCCACCTCCGCTCCCTAAACTAAGTATCTTTATTAATTTCACCAGATGGCACAGTTTCCAGACTTTTCTCCATACTAAAGACCAGTCTCTCACCAGTAAAAAATACAATGTTGGACTTATTGCTGTGGTTTTTCAGGATCCCAACATGTACACCACCATACAGAGCCAAACATTATACTAGTGTTTTCAGCAACACAGTAATGACTGATAAGTACTCAATTGAAAGTAATTACCACAAGAACAAGTGTTGGTTGCCTAGACCCTTCATGTTACAAAACAGGAACAGCGAGGCCTTGAGAGATTAAATGGCATTTACTTAATGGCAGAAGCAGACAACTACATGTGCCCAACTACTTCTTCCCAACACATCATAATCATAATTCACATCACCGATATGAATTAAAGCAAGTACTGAAAGTGTGAAAATAAGTTATAGAGTTTTTAGAGAAAGTAGAAAGTCTTTAAGGATTCCCATCAAGGTATATAAAGTATGATTCTTGATTTTGGGTGGGATTGCCAGTGTTTATTTCCTTATTTTGCTCATTTGAATTTTCTAATTTGTTTTTTCAAAAAACACATATATTGCCCCTGTAATAAAATTTTTTTTTCACTTTTAAAAAAGGGCAAAAAGAAAGGCATGACATTCTTGGTGTGATATAATTTTTGAGTATAAGTTTAATAATGACCTCACTGATATGAAATAATTAGAATAAACAAATTCATAGAGTCAGAAACTAGAATACAGGTTACCAGGGACTGGGATGGGGCTAGGGAATGAGGAGTGATGCTTAACTGGTAGAGTTTCTGTTGGGGTGATGGAAACATTTTGGTAATGGATGGTGGTGATGGTAGCACAATATTGTGAAGGTAATTAATATCACTGAACTGCAAAAACAAAAGTGGTTAAAACTGGAAATTTTGTGTTGCATATGGGTTACTAGAATAAAACTTTTTCAAAGGTACCACACTAATGCAAAGTGTTAATAATAGGGGAAAATGTGTGTGTGAGGCAGAGGGTATATGGGAACTCTGTATTTTCTGCTTCGTTTTTTTTCTGTAAACAACTTCTCTATTTAAAAAAAAAAGTAAAAAAAAAAAAACAGCTTAAAATAAGAATTACTGGTTAGCTTGCATTTCTATGTCAAAATATACATTGTAAAAATGTTTTATGGCAATGTTTTTCCATCACAAAGTCTAGTTTGAAATGTTGTAAAGAACTACACAAGTACATGAGAACATAAAATTAATTTGTTAGTATATACAGGTGTGGAAGGGTTAGGTCAATTCAAGACTGAGCCATTAGTATTTAAGTATTTAAAACCAAAATATCTGCTACTATGGTCTGATGATAAAATATATGAATAAGTCTATTAAACAAAAACAGGTAAAACAAACTTTAAACAGCATGAAGATCATGAGTTTCAAGCTCTCATTGCAAGAACATTTTTCACTCTCCAAATGTTAGGTGACAATTTAGCAATCAGGGATGGCACTGGGAGCAAGGAGCATGAATGAACACATTTTAACGTTTTTGGTGACATTTGGCTGTTACTACAAAAGGGAACGATTCCCTCCATTACAGAGGCATTGATACACTGCCCTCTGTACCTGGCACATCCTGGGGGAGCTCAGATGCCACCTTCTTCTCTGCCATGTTGCTGCTATCATGGGTTTCTGAGAGATACCCCACGGGGCTCCTCCCTTCAGAGGGACTAGTCTCTTCTGAAGAAGCATTTGTTGTGTTGTCGCCAAGAATTGTTGACACAGAGTTACCTTTATCCCCAACTTCAGTTGGCTCTACAGCAAAACGCACAACAAAACTTTAAAGATATTCTTTAAAATTGCTTATGTTCAATGGCCACACTATCAACTACCATAAAACCTGCTTTTATTTTATGGCCATTTTGAAGCAATTAGATTCTGGGATATTTTTGCAGTAGACAATCCAGAGAATATTAAAGATATTTAATATATTAAGAATGTTTAAGTACTTAATATAAAAGTGAACATATTTTATCACATGCAAAAGTTTATACTCTGGCATAAAAATGGTAATTTTTCAGCAACAAATCTCATAGGGAAATGGCAACATACTAGGAAGTATAAATATAGCTATAAGTATATCATCATAGCAAATCTACCAATATATAAAATTCATTGCCATTATTATACATGTTACAAGGGCAGGGAGTGTCCTAATCTCTGTAGAAATGTAAAATTAAGTCAAAATTTCATTTTTATCTTGCAAGTAAAATTAGAGATTTCAAAAAATAACACTTTGAAATCTTTCTTTTTAGTCACATAATTTTTTTTTACCCTCAGATTTTCCTTGCTCAGGATCATCATCTGGTGTTTTGTCATCATTGTCTTTTTCAAGAGACTGCTCTTCAAACTCCTCTTTGCTTTTCTCAGCATCTTTCGAATTATTATTATCAGTCTCATTCTTGTCCTTTTCTATTTCTTCTGGGCTTTTAGCATTATCAATGTCTCCTTTTTTGGCTCTTATGGATTCCAAAATTTCTTCTATAATAAAAACATATAACAAATTTTATTTCTATATATACCAAATATAAAAGTACTAAAAATGCTACTTAAGAGTTTTGGAAACAACTTATTACAGAGAATAAAATATTTTAAATAAAATGACATATTTTTAAAGCATTAGAACTATGAAATAAGGATCAAGATTACTAATAGGGGGCGGATGTGGCTCAAATGGTTGGGCGTCCGTCTCCCATATGGAGGGACCTGGGTTCGATCCCTGGGACCTCCTGGTTAAAAAAAAAAAAAAAAAAAAAAGATTACTAATAAAATTTTGTTGTTTAGAGAATCAATTTGGTTACCTTCACTTCTAAAAATACATGCTAATTACAGGCTCTGCTGCCTTAAAAAAAAAAAAAAAAGGAAAAATTATCTTTTGAAATTGAGACTTGATATAGATTGCCATCATATTCTCTGCCATATGACAAAAACAGCAAGCTAACACAGGTCCACAGTCTGGGCAGCATGATGCAGTGACCAAAACCTAGAGACACATGAACCAAGGCAGCTGTGACATGCATTAGCTGTGTGACCCTGGGCAAGCAACTTACCCTCTCCAGGTCTCCATTTCATCAACTAAAATGAGTAAAGAGAGGCCTGGTTGGTAGTGACATTTCAAGTCCTCTGAAAGTCTTTACAATGCTCTAGCCCTCTCTTAACTTGGGCAGAACAATACTATAACACGGTGTGGACCAGAGTACAGAAAGTACCACAGTACTTTGATATACAAATTATCAGTACAAATTTGTGGATATTAATCACATTCTTTGGTTTATAATTTTATACTATCATTTTTAATATTTTGTTGCTAATTGTTCCAGCTTTGGCCACATGGAGCTCTTTCAGGTAGCTCCTGTGTCCTTCTGACAGGCCCCAGTCTTTTACTTATTTATTTAGGACTTCCTTACTTTCTAGCACTACAAGATGCTCCAAGCTCATCTTCTATTTTCTCTGCCCCAGCCCTAGAATCTGCCATCTCTCTCTGGTTCTTTTTTATTGGAAAATGATTATTTAGAAGCTACAATTTGGGTAAAAGCTTTGCTTTTACTACTCAGATGTTGCTGCTTCTAGGAGAAGCTAAGTATATATATACATATACTAATTCATGTATATACATATATTTATTTCTGTATCTACCTGTGTGTGTGTATATGTGTTGGGAGAAGGGGAGGAATCATTCTAGCATTGCTCTCTTGCTTATTTGTACATTCTTTCTCTGATAGTAAGTAAATATATTTAGTTATTTGTTCAATTCTAGTATAGATAGTTTTGGAAATGCTAACTGTACTCCTGCCTTATAATGTCATCACTGGAAAACACTGATCCTTCTGATAAAGTGATTACATTTAAACTGGTTAGAGCTAATTTCTCACATTCTCTCCCTCTCACCTTCCCTATTCCTAATTCCTATAAGAATTTGGAGTCAATGATTAGATGAACATTTAAGACAACTACAGGACAGTAATTACAAACTGAAGGAATTCCAAATGAAATCTTTTTGAATTCATCATCCAAGTCACCCCAGGATTTCTTTTTACATTATTTCCTTGTGTCCTTTTACATACCTATACATAATGCCTTTGAGTTCTGATTTATCCTCCCTCCACTTACTGTTGCTTAAATACACTAAACATATCGGAAGCATCTCAATCACTATTTTTTAAGAACTTTTTATTTGGAAAAAAAATGTATTTAACAATTACCTGTTTTTCTTAGAGCCACATTATTTCTCACAATATGACTACAACCTTATCTTTAACTGCTGACCATTCCTAACAAATCAGTGTACATTTTCCCTACTTTCCTAGCACCATTTAATGAGAATCATGTTTTTAAAAAAAAAATCCCCTTTCGTCTCGGCCGCCTACATGCCATCCGGATTGAGAAAGACCCGGAAACTCCGGGGCCATGTGAGCCATGGCCACGGCCGTATCGGCAAACACCGGAAGCATCCGGGGGCCAGGGTAATGCTGGTGGCATGTATCACCACAGGATCAACTTCGACAAATATCACCCAGGTTACTTCGGGAAGGTTGGTATGAGACATTATCACTTGAAGAGGAATCAGAGCTTCTATCTAACTGTGAACCTTGATAAACTGTGGACCTCAGTCAGTGAGCAGACACGGGTAAATGCTGCAAAAAACAAGACTGGAGCTGCTGCCATCATTGATGTGGTACCATCAGGTTACTACAAAGTTCTGGGGAAGGGAAAGCTTCCAAAACAGCCTGTCATCGTGAAGGCCAAATTCTTCAGCAGAAGAGCTGAGGAGAAGATTAAGGGTGTGGGGGGAGCCTCTGTCCTGGTGGCTTGAAGTCTTATGGAAGGAGGCTCATTAAATGCTAACATGCTTTTTTCTCTTGTGGTCTGAGTGTAGACTCTTCGGCATGTCTACATCCCAAGCTAATGCCGAGCATAGTCAGCAACAGAAACCCACCATAACCAGGTTCTAGGACAAAGAATGTGGAGGCCTTAGCCAGTTAGCAAATTTGAGCCTTATTTTCATTTATAAGAATGGTAACCTGTTACTTTTAGTTGAACACCTGTTTGCATTGTTTACAGCCCGTGGGAGAATGTTCCAATCTCAAAAGAGAAGATGGGTCACCTCTATCTACAGAGTGATAGAGTTGAGGCAGTTCTATAGGACTGAATTCCTGATCCTAAGGATTTCTTCCTGGGTCCCTTATTTTGGACCTTAATTTTAACCAGAATCTAGAATTAGTAGTTTTTTTTCTTCTAGCCAAAAATGTATCAAGTGGAGAAAATTGGGAAATCCTGAAGGCCAGAAATTGAGTCATGTTTTCTAGGGTTTATGTCTTCCTG
The DNA here is from genome assembly GCA_026826555.1 of Tolypeutes matacus. Taxonomy (NCBI): domain Eukaryota; kingdom Metazoa; phylum Chordata; class Mammalia; order Cingulata; family Chlamyphoridae; genus Tolypeutes; species Tolypeutes matacus. The sequence goes on from JAKSZT010054478.1 coordinate 6,687,374, forward strand.
CTGAAGCCAAAACCGAGATAATGACCAGTGCTTGTGTGCAGATAAAACCCTTGGAGGGAAACCTCTGACCCAAAATAAAGATGCCTAAAACTCTGGGCAAAAAATAAATAAATAAATAAATAAATAAACAAATAAATAAATAAGGTACTAAGTTTAGACCATCAAAATTAGATAAAAAGCACAAGCAGGAGAAAACAGGGTGAGATGTTCTAGGAAAGTTCTAATTTCAAATATTTTATTTTCTTACCTACTCTATTAAGTACATTTACATTTATCAGTTTGTGTGTGCTGGCTATAGGTTCAAATATGCTTATAACCATAATTATAAGAAAAAGCGACCAAAAGAGCTGGGGGGAGATGAAATTCATTAAATTCATTAAAGAATGAAAGAAAAAATAATCAGTGTAAGCTGTATCTGATCTATAGCAAATGTGCATATTCTATAAATCTGTTTTCTATATTTTGCATGAATTATTTCAAAACTGAACAGAAACAATTTATCTACAGATTTGAAAAACCATCTCTAACTTAGAAAGATTTATTCCAAAAATAAACACAATTACCATATAGATAGGTGATAACACAATTATAATAAAGTGTTAACTGTAGACTATAGATGATGGCCATATGAGTGTTGACTATATAGAAATCTTTCAACCTTTATGTACAAAAAATTTCATAAAATACTGGGAAAAAAGAAAAAGAAAAATTCAACTACCAAAAGTAGAATTAAACTCTTAAAGTGAACATATCCAGAGAACTCCAAATTAGAAAGAATTTATACTATTAGGGAGATTAGGAATGTCAAGTCAAAGTCATTAGGACAGGCTATGATTCTGAAAATACTGTTATGATGCTGTAGCAAATTATTCTTAGCTTTTTTTATTTTTATTTTTTTGATTTTATTTTTATTTTATTCATTTATCCCCCCCCTGCTGCTTGTGCTCGCTGGGTCAGCCAACCACGCCGTGCGGGCGGGCCTGCCCCCACCAGGAGGCCCCGGGAACTGAACCCGGGGCCTCCCATATGGTAAACGGGAGCCCTACTGATTGAGCCACAGCCGCTTCCCTTAGCTTTTTTTAAAACCCAGTATTTTCTGTTGTTTTCATCTCATAAAGAACACCACTGGATAATATTATGAGTATTTACCTGGACTAGGTGGTTCTAAACTATCATAGCCGAGATTTTGGTTCCCAGAGAGAGCAAATAAAGGTAATGGTGGTGGGACAGTGTTTTAATAGGTAATTCTTTTTTTTTTTTTTTTTTTTTTAAAGAATTTATCTATCTATCTATCTATCTATCTATCTATCCCCTCCTTGCTGCTTGCACTCGCCATGTCCATTTTCTGTGCATTTTTCTGTGTCTGCTCGTCTCCCTTTGTTGCGACATCTTGCTGCACAAGCCATCAATTCACAGCACCACGCGGGCCAGCTTGCCTTTACCAGGAGGCCCCGGGAATCAAACCCAGGGCCTCCCATATGGTAAACGGGAGCCCAACCACTTGAGCCACAGCCGCTTCCCTAACAGGTAATTCTTCAATTTAATGCTCATTGTACTATACTCCTTACAAAGTTGTTGGAGGAATTAAAGGCTTATAAAACACCTAGTTGGGCACCTGGCCCACTATACTCGAAAATGCTAGTTTTCCCTTCTCTTCCCCATTAATTTTCAACTCTTGTAAATCCCTCCTCCTCTAGTACCAGGTAGGTTACACCAGAACAAAAAAAAAAAAAAGAAAGAAATGAAAAAATATATACATGTATCACTTTTTGTCTAGATCTCACCATTAAATCCAAGATGCAATGTTAACCTTATTTGTTTTTCTTTACTTAGTTAAGATTTGACACTCTATATACAATTTTATTTACAGACAAGCTCACTCTGGAAAACATTTCTAACTCTACATACTTGAAAAAACATACCTCTCATTGCCTCTTAGGGGACTGGACATGGTTCTCTATTATTGTATTAAAAGCTAAGGACACATGAGAGTAAAGAAGGGATTTGTCAATTTCAATGCCTTGATTCTTGAAAGGAAATTAAGTGGGGAAGTAATCTGGTTGAAATTAAAATTTCCTTTTATTTAATCTATAGTATGGGGAAAAGGGAGTGAGAAGGGAATTATATTAAGATAATTATTGGGGAGGCGGCTGTGGCTCAATCAGTGGGGCTCCCGTTTACCATATGGGAGGCCCCGGGTTCGGTTCCTGGGGCCTCCTGGTGAGGGCAGGCCCGCCCGCACGGCGTGGTTGGCTGACCCAGTGAGCACAAGCAGCAAGGGGGGGGATGAATGAATAAATAAATAAAATCTTAAAAAAAAAAAAAAGATAATTATTGACTTCCCCAAAGAATACTGAAGACTGCAACTTTTCTGATGAAAATATTAACATTTTTCTAAACAGATCTAATAGAGAAATACTTCCAACTACCACATATGAATAAACTTAGTGCTTGGTTACTAAATCTTCTTCTTTCTGAAGATAAAGTATATTTGTGGCAACAGTATTTATATGTGAAGCATGACCATTATTCTTCACAGATATGCATGAATTTAAAAGAACAGTGATGGGAAGCGGCTGTGGCTCAATCAGTAGGGCTCCCGTTTACCATATGGGAGGCCCCGGGTTCGGTTCCTGGGGCCTCCTGGTGAAGGCAAGCCCGCCCGCACGGCGTGGTTAGCTGACCCAGCGAGCACAAGCAGCAAGGGGGGGATAAATGAATAAATAAATAAAATCTTTAAAAATAAATAAATAAATAAATAAAAAATAAATAAAAGAACAGTGATGCTGAGTGTATGAGAACAAGCTTGAATATAGCCAAACATTTATTACTTATAAACATTCTATTTTTAAGCAAATAGAGAATGAGAAAAAATAATAAGACTGTAAATATATGACAGACAATATATGTAGAAGAGCAGAACCGGGCAGTTTTCAGAATCTTACTTAATCATAAATGTTATCTAAGTTAAAATTAAACGGTACTATTAGAAAACAGAGGTAATACTTATTAAATGTGTATAAAGTATCTCTGGCAAGATTTAAAAAATAGTAATAATGGTTTCCTTTGGAAAAGGAAAGGAGACTTGGGATTATGAACAGGAGATTTACTTTTAACTGCATACTCCTTTGTACTATTTTAACTCTCCACCCCTTAAATGTGGCTCACATAGTGACTTCTTGCCAAAAGCACAATACGGGGGGTGGGGGTGATTTTACAGTGAAGAAAGCTCCAAAATTCTAACTCAACAAGGTACACAGGGTAATATCATCAGTGATAAGTCATGCTGACAGCACATACCTTGATATGATGCTGAGAGTAGCACTCTACCTCCGTGGTCTTCTTCCCCCAAATCCATAACCTCAGACTGATTAACCATGAGAAGAACATCAGACCACCCCATATATTATTAGGGGACACTCTAAAAAATACCTGACCAGTAGGGCTCAAAATTGTCAAGGTTATTAAAAACAAGGAAAGTCTGAGGAACTATGACACTCTAGAGGAACCTAAATGGAAAAGAGTACTAATATATTGTGGAATCCTGGATGAGATTATAGGACAGAAAAAGGACATTAGGAAAAAACTAAGAAAAATTTAAAAAAATTTTTAATTGAAACAAAAAACAAAAAAACTAAGTAAACCTGCATATAGACTTTAGTTTGTAACAATGTATCAATAATGGTTCATTAGTTGTGAGAAATGTATTAATGTAAGAAGTTAATAACAGGGGAAATTGGGTACAAGGTTATGTATGGGAACCCACTATACTATCTTTGCAACTTTTTGGTAAACCTAAAACTATTCTAAAATTAAGTTTATTAAAAAAAAAAAAAAAAAAGCAAGTAGTAAATTAAAAGAGAATATTAAAAATAGATTGCCCAAAAAGGTGTAATACTATTTTTGAATTAAAGAAACAAGGTAAGATACAAAACATCTTTTAAAATGCATACCATCCCTAATTTACATTGGGGTGAACAAGGTTATCTTGAGAAAATGGAATATAGAGAATTAAAGTAAAATATACAGTCTTGAAAATTTTAATATACTTTTATGTTTTTAGTGATTTAATACCAAGAGTTTATCTCAAATTTAACAAAAAGTAATAGCCAGAAAATTTTCTGCTCACCATTAGCTGCTGCCAGAAAGGATTTGTTACTGCCCCGAGCCTTGTTGGTCAGGTCTTCGGTTATGTCCATGTGTCGGTGGATTTCTTCACGCATTTCTTCTAGAATTCTGCAAAGTTCTGCCTCCCAGTAATCTTTGTCAAGACAATCAATTAACTCTGCAAGCTGGACTTTTGTACTGTAGTACCAAATTTTCTTTTCATTTTCATTTTCTGTGTCTTCTTCACTGTTTAAAAGAAGTGCAAAAATGCTTTCTATGTTAGACTTAATACCACATATCTACCCAGAAAATTTTGCGACACAAAATTTGTGCACTAAAGCTCAATAAATTTGCTCACAAGGGATTCCCTCAGGTCTCACTCAAAATCAGTTTACTATTTTTTTTTTATTTGAGCAAACTCTATTTTTAATTTCCTAGCCAATAGCAGCTTCACATAAAATAATTTGAGAGTTGTAGCAGGGAGAGACATATACCAGTAAAGAACATCCGAAAACATGACCCACAGAAGAAAGATGACCTCAAAATTCAGAGTCATATGTGAGTACTTGGTGGAGGACCAACTGTCTCAGCTATACTTAAATAATCAACTTTTTTTAAAAAGATCTATTTATTTATTTATTTCTCCCTACATCCTCGTTGTCTGCATTTGCAGTGTCTGCTTGTTGTGTGCTGGTCTTCTTTTCAGGAGGCACCGGGAACTGAACCTGGGACCTCTGATGTGGGAGGGAGACACCTAATCACCTGAGCCACCTCTGCTCCCAAATAATCAACTTTAAATCATTATCACAACAATACAATGGGCATAATTTTAACCTCTGCTTCAACCAGAAATGTGTAAACTATGTTTAGTACAAGGCAGGTACACAGCAGGTTCACAGCACAATACGGTTTAGAAATATCTCCATTGACATTATTTAAATGCTTTGCTAATGTCTGGTCCTTGAAGAAGGCCTCTCAATTTAGCAATAATGTCTCATATCTTTTCTTCTTTTCCTATAGACAAAGCCCAAACTGCAGAGAAGGGCAGCTTCCTTTCCTGCCTAAAACTCTTCTAAGGTTCCTTTCACTTTTAGCACAATTGGAGACTTCAATAAAGATGATTACTAACTTAAAAACAAGGCAAATTAGTATCTAGGACCAGACTTGGAGAAACATGCGTAATGGTATTTCTCCTCCTACTCAAAAGGAATTCAGGAATGTGCACAGAGGGATTTGACAAGAGAGTCCAACTTTCCTGTTTACTCAAAAGCAAACTGATGGAGCTGAAAGACCTGGGCTTTAAAAACTGGCTTCAAATGGGCTCAGTTACTTATGATACATGTGGATTTGGATGAGACATAACCTCTCTGAGTCTCTGAGCCGTTTTATTTACTTCCCTGGTAAAACAGGGAAGCACCTGCCTTCAGGGCCACTGTAAGAGTTAAGAGTATCATGCTAAAAAATCTATCAAAGTGCCTGGGAACATTGTTAATGATCACTAACTACAAAAACTAAGGTAGCAAATAAATAAAAATTTAGGAGAACTCCAGGAATGAGTCTTTTAAGTAATTATGAAGAAAGAAAGGATATATTGCATAGTGAATACAATAAAAGGGTATCAAAATTACCAAAAATTTTTTAATTAAAAAAAAATTTTAACAAAAAGCCATCATCTAGCTTTGCTCATGCAAATCAGCATCTGCTGACTTATAGATAAGTATATTTCTCCGCTAAAAGCTTTTATACAAATTTCTGACTCGTTTCTTAAAATTTCATCTGCCCTAGATAGGTTCTCTTTGATGGATATTTCCACTACTGTCTTATGACTGAGTGATGACAGTGGTATTATTCCAATTTTCAATGTTAAAGAGGTCTAGTCCTCTAATCAAAAATTCAGGGAGCCGATGTAGCTCAGTGATTGAGCACCAGCTTCACATATACGGTGTCTCGGGTTCAATCCCTGGCCCCAGCCTTAAAAAAAAAGTCAAAAGCAAAAAAAAAAACAAAAAGAAAATATAAATTCATAAAAAGCTTTCAAAAGGCAATATCAGGGGGAAGCGGCTGTGGCTCAATCAGTAGGGCTCCCGTTTACCATATGGGAGGCCCTGGGTTCGGTTCCTGGAGCCTCCTGGTGAAGGCAAGCCCGCCCGCACGGCGTGGTTAGCTGACCCAGCGAGCACAAGCAGCAAGGGGGGGGGGGATAAATGAATAAATAAATAAATAAAATCTTTAAAAAAAAAAGGCAATATCAGGGAAGCAGCTGTGGCTCAAGCAATTGAGCTCCCATTTACTATATGGAGGACCTGGGCTCCATCCCCAGGACCTCCTGGTAAAAAAAGAAAAAAGGCGTCCCAGACCTGCGCGGAGCAGAGGCGCCAGCCCCCATGCAGTGAAGTGACACACCAAAAAAAACCAATGACGCAACCAGATAGAAAAAACAAAAGGCAATACCAGGGAAGCAGATATGGCTCAACCAGCTGGGCGCCCACCTACCACATGGGAGGTCCCAGGGTCAGGTCCAGTGCTTTCTAAAGAATATGAGCAGACACCTGCACAAACTGCTCTAAGCTGGATGCCCATACACGCCGCAACGAGCAAATGCCGTACCCGCTGCAACGAGCTAGAAGCCACACCTGCCACAACAAGCAGACACCTAAAGTAGCAGATGGCACAAGCCAGCAGATGCCACAGCCTGCGGGTAGCAGATGTGGCTCAGGCCATTGGGCACTTGCCTCCCATGTGGGAGGTCCCAGGTTCAGTGCCTGGTGCCTCCTGGAGAAGGCGAGCAAACAATGAGCAGACAGACTAGAGAACCACCTGTGGGAGGGGGTGATAAATTAAAAATAAATAAATAAATCTTTAAAAAAAAAAAAAGGTAGTACCATATCAAAAATCTAACAGGCAACATCAAATTAGAAAGTACTTAGTGAACACTTAGTAGAAGAGCCACAAGTACTAACACAAGATTCAACAGGAGAAATGGGAGGAAACATGATAGCCTGATTTTTTAAAAATTTTCTAATATATGAATCTTAATAATCTCCCGTTACAAAGATGTTGAATTATTTCTTTAACTTTAGTTTTTCCCTCTTTACTCAGAAATATCTACAAATTTCAAAGGAAGAAAAACATACTACATAACTTTTTTGGTAGAAAATATAACTTATAAGCATAAGATGACAATATAAAAAGGAGACATGGTGGGAACAAATTTAATTAAATGGACATTCTGTCATTTCTTCAAGCAACTCACAGACTATTACGAAAGTCCCTAACAGCTACTGACTAGACCATGCTGGTGCCTTGCAGAATTTCCCATCCATGACAAGAACTTACTACCCCCTATGGCAGGCCATTCTAGATTAGACTGCACTTTTAGAAAGTTTATCCTTACAATAAGATGACTAAATCCCTAACATTCCCACCCATTAGTCCTGATACTGCCTGCTAGAAATAAATATGTGAAATAAATCTAACACTTCCTCCACACATAGCCCTTCACATAGATCTTTCACATCTATAAGTTATGTTCTGTTTTGTCTTTCTCAGGCCCAACATGCGCAGATATTTTGATCATTCCTCATACAGCATGTCTTTACTACCCTGCTATTCTTCCCTTAAGCATAGTCTGTCAATGTCCCACTACACATGTGGCACCCAGTTACTATTTTATATTGTGGTCACCAAAGATAATATTCATACATGGCTTCTTGAAGCTGCAGAAGAATAAATTCATTAAAAGCATAAAGTAGCAAAACAAAGTAAAGTAAATAACTGCTGATGCTTTCGAATAAAATTTTTAAAAACTACTTAAGTACTTGGGCATATTTACATATTTTATATACTCTAAATGTAAAAGTAACTTAAAACATCAGCTTTTCTACATAAATATACATTAATTACGTATTTGGTTTTGGATTTACAATGTGGTTTCTACAGCAGCTATGTTCCTACAATGTTCCTTATATACATACAAACTGACTTGGCTTCCCTAAAGACAGTAATTAAAGGGGCAGGGAAAGGACAGGTTGGATGAAAAAGTTTGCCAAAATATAATTAAGAGGGGATGGGTTCTAGACAAGTGGTTGAGTGCCTGCTTCCCATGTACATGGTCCTGGGTTCGATCCCTAGTACCTCCTAAAAACAAACAAACGAAAAAACCATCTCTCATTGGGGAGATGAAGCTCAGTGGTTGAGCGCCTGCTTCCCATATTTGAGGTCCTGGGTTCAATCCCTGGTACCTCCTAAAAAGAGAAAAAGTATATATATGTATAATTAAGAGCAAACACACACATTATATCTACACTTTAAAGTTTGATTGGCTTTTAACCAGGCTAGATAAGTAGAAGGTTAATAACTAACAGTAAGTTTCAAGTTTCATTTTTAACCAAACTCATAGAAACCAAGAGTAAGAGTGAGAAACTAGGGACTCAACAATTAAAGAGGGAGGCGGCTGTGGCTCAATCAGTGGGGCTCACGTTTGCCACATGGGAGGCCCCAGGTTCGGTTCCCGGGGCCTCCTGGTGGGGGCAGGCCCACCCGCGCAGCGTGGTTGGCTGACCCGGCGAGCGCAGGCAGCAAGGGGGGGATAAATGAATAAATAAATAAAATCTTAAAAAAAAAAAAAAACAATTAAAGACAAGTTAGGTCAGGTAGCCCAAGTAGTGAGAAGCAGATTCTGGAGACAGAATGCCCTAGTTCAAATCCTGACTCTTCCCTTTACTAGCTGTGTGATCTAGAATAAATTACTTAATCCTTCTTAGCCTCAACCTCTCCATCTGAAAAATGGGGTGACAGTACTTACTGTGCAAGAAAGAGGAAGGAGTGAAGACGTTTCAGGGCTCCGTTCCCCCGCAGAAGGTGTGAACATCTTTGAGAAACATCTTTCTCAAAGCTCCAGAAAACAATTAAAGGACTGCAGTAACAAGGCAAATGTTGAATCAAGAAGAAGGCTACTAAAAAGCAGTAGGATCTTGAAGCACCCTGGCTGGCTTTTCCGCACCCTCACTAAGTGCTCAGCGCAGAGCTAGCCCACGCTCCCAGTTCAGATCCCTAGTCTGAGCTCCACAGAGTGCAGAGTAACCCTCGTGCACATCTGGAGCACAACTGCCCAATCTGTCTGGCAGTGGCCTGAGACGCTATCCATCCCAGAACTTGTCCTGTGTATAGAAGGCAGTTCACTAAGCTCCCAGAGAACACTATAGAGCAGTCAAATGGCTGCCTGGGGTAAGCGATTGCTGGCTATAGGACATATAGTGCACTGCCTGGGACAGTGAGGGAAGGGGGACATTTAGAACCATGTAAAGGGGGGAATTCCTAGGGCCACAGTGCATGCCCAAGGCAGAAAGGTTCAGGGAAGCCCCTTTGTTTTGGCTTGGAACTCCTACGTTTTGGCTTGGAGCTATTCTCTAAACTCATTGTGTCGATAAGGCTGTAGGAGAACACTTGCTCAGATCAATCTGCAAAGACTAGGAATGGTGTTTTCTTTCTTTCCTTTTCTTCTGTTCTCTTCTTAATTTCTTCCTCCCTCCCTCTCTTTTTTTTTTTTTTTTTTTGTTAGCTCCTGGCATTTAAGGAAAGCTCTGTCTTAACACTAGGTGGATGCATGCTTAAGGAACAGACACATCAGAGTCTAAACTTCCAGCAGTAATACATTAAAATATAAAAATGTCCAGGTTTCAACAAAATGTTACAAAACATTAAAAGAAACAGGAAGCGATGGCCCAGATAAAGAAAATTAAAGCATTAGAAACCATCAATGAGGAGGACCATATCTGGGACATACCAGAAATTTTTAAAAAATGGTCTTAAATATTCTCAAAGAGCTAAAGGAAAACATGGACAAAGAACTAAAGAAAATCAGGAAAACGACAGATGAAAAGAAAGAAAATATCAATAGAGAGAAAGAAATGATGAAAAGGAACCAAACAGAGCTGAAGACCACAGTAACAGAAATTAAAAATTACCTATAGGGGTTCACAGCAGAGTGGAGCCAGCAGAAGAAAGGCTCAAAGAACCTAAAGCTAAGACAATTGAAATCCTCCAGTCTGAGAAGCAGAATGAAGTACAAAGAAAAGTGAACAGAGCCTGAGGAGCCTGAACCTGTAGGAAGCCATCAAGTATACCAATACACACATTGTGGAATTCCCAGAAGGAGAAGAAACAGGGAAAGGGGCAGAGAGATAGTCAAAGAAATAATGGCTGGAAACTCCCCAAATTTAACAAAAGACATGAATATATGCATGCAAGATGCTTAATGAACTCCCAACAGGATAAATCTAATCAGATCCACACCAAGGCATATTATAACCAAAGTGCCAAATACCAAAGATAAATAGGGAATTCTGAAAGCCACAAGAGAGAAGCAATGTATCTCTTACAAGGGAGCCTCAATAAGATTAACAGCAAAAGCTGAGGAGTTTGTCACTACTATAAGCGATGCTAAAGAGAATTCTGCAGTTTGAAAGGAAAGGAGAGCAGACAATAGATCGAAGCAGCTTGAAGCAGTAAAGATCTCTGGCGAGGTAATGATATGGGTAAATATAGATGTATAAATGCCAGTACTACTTTATTTTTGGTTTTTAACTCCACTTTTTCCTTCCTACAGGATCTGAAAGGCAAATGCAAAAAATGTAATGATAAATCAGTGGTTTTGGACTCAGAAGGTATAGACATGTAATTTGTGATAAGAACTACATAAAGGTGGGAGGACGGAGGGGTATAGACACATAGTTTGTGTAAACCATTGAAGTTAAGTTGGTATCAAAGCAAACAAGATTGTTATAACTTTAGGATATTAATTTAACCCCCATGGTAACTACAAAGAAAATATCTGAGAACATGTAAGCTCAGAGAGACAGAAATTAAGAGTACAGGTTGCCAGGGGCAAGAAGATAGGGAATTAATGCATAATGGATATAGGGTTTTTGTTTGAGGAGATGGAACATTTTAGTAATGGAAGGTGGTGAGGGTATGATATTAGCACACATTATTGAGAAATAAGAGAAAATGATTCAATATTTAAGAGGTATTTAAAAGTATAACAAATAAAATAGGACAAAAGATTATTTCCAGTTTTCTAGCATGAGCAGCTGGTAGAAAGATAGTGATCCCATTTATTAAGATGGGGACGTAGGATGACAATGGGTAAAATGAGTTCAGTTTAGACATATGTTTGAGGTGCCTGCCATGTTCAGGAGGCTGTTGAATACACAGAACTGGAACTGAGCAGTAGTCTTAGCTAATGACATAGATTTGATGGTAACGAAAGCCAGCAAGTGACTAAGTGGCATATAGCTAAAATGGGGAGGTAGGGCTGCAAAGCTGAATAGGTTAAAGAGTATAACTTAGTTCATTTGGAAATTGAAAAAACAACATAGTTTTAAAATGCTGTGCTCAGGGTAATTTTTATTCAGAATGGTCAGACTGAAAAAGAGTCTTAATTTGGCGGTTCTTATTTTACTGAATGTCCCAATTTCAGAGCGAAGTAATGAAAGCAATATTTAAGAAAAAGATGCTTACTGAATATTTATCTTGGCTCCTCAGCCTATAAGCTCATGTGTAAGGAACTTTCTTTTATGATATACTTCACTAAACTATACAAATAATATATTTTAAATGTTTATTAAAAATTAGAGCAATAATGGAAAAACTTAATTTCTATCAACTGCTAATATTACAATTAAAAATTGTTTACCGAGAAGACTTTGTTTCAGGCAAACCATTTCCCCTATTAGTGGTCCTAATAGCATTAGGTCCATTGAGATACACCACTTTGGCTTCTGGGCTTCCACGGAAACTTACATGGCTTTAAAACTTTCACCAGGAATTCACATACAATCTACCACAAGGAGGCACTTAAGCTGAGAATATTTGAATCTAATTTTTAAAAAAGACAAAGCCTTTCAAATTTACTAAAATCATTAACACAGAACACTTGTCACTGACAATATTTAAAGATTCACATTTGACTTTACATAGAAAATACCCAAAAGCATACTTTTATGCTCCTTTTACAGCAAAAGATATCACCCTTATTTGTCTGAAATTAACATTAAATTTTGTATACTTTGTTGTGCATTAAGAAAGGTAATTTGGGAAGAGGATGTGGCTCAAGCGACTGGGCTCCCATTTACCATACAGAAGATCCAGGATTCAATTCCCAGGACCTCCTGGTGAAGGCAAGCTGGCCCAAGCGGAGAGCTGGCCCAAGCAGAGAGCTGGTGCAGCAAGATGATGCAACAAAAGAGACACAGGGGAAAGACAGTAAGAGACGCAGCTGATCAGGGAGCTGAGGTGGCGCAAGAGATCGAGCATCTCTCTCCCACTCCAAAAGGTCCCAAAATTGGTTTCCAGTACTGCCTAAAGAGAATACAAGCAGACACAGAAGAACTCACAGCGAATAGACACAGAGAGCAGGCAGTGAGGACAAAAACAACAGGGAATGCGAATATTTTCACTGTCCTCATTTTGTGATAAACAGGGTAGGCTAAAAATTTGCTATATGAGAAACCATGCATGTGTCCCCAGACCTAGCTTTTCTTCCTAGGTCTGGTTTTTAAAATGCTGGTGATAAACTAAGCCTGATAACTTTGGGTATTTATGGTCAACCTTAAGAGACATAGCAGGGGGACGGATGTGGCTCGGGAGGTTGGGTGTCCGTCTCCCATATGGAGGGACCTGGGTTCGATCCCCGGGACCTCCCAGTAAAAAAAATAAAAATGGTGGTTTGGAAACTAAACTGCAGTATAAAATAAGTTATTGAAAATACTCTTATAAATAGGTTCTGAACATCCAAAAGGATAAGGTAAGGCAGGATAGGGAAGAAAAGCATAGGAATAGGAGAACAGGGGCATGGAATAAATTTCACTTACTTCCTCATTTGTTTATAGCAATCCTGTTGCCTATGAACTCCTTTTGAGAGGGTGTTTGAGACTGGGTAACCATGGCCTGTTAACTGATGAATACCCATATAAGCACCAGGCTTCCTGACAGCCAGTGTGATATAATTTTCTTTTAAAATAAAATATAGCATTAAAGTTCAAACCAAAATGTGATTACAATGATCTCACCATTGACAACAATAGTTTCCAAGCTACTACCTACACAGCAAGATATCAAAAAGATGGCATAATGAATACCATGACCAGATATTTGAGAGATGAGAAGACAAGAAAAAATTTATACAGTTTTTAAAAATAATTGATCCAGAAATGGTAAAGCTGATTCTCAAATTCATATGGAATTGCAAGGGTCCCCAACAGCCAAAAACAACTTGGAAAAGAAAAGCAAAGTTGGAGGACTCACACTTCCCAATTTCAAAACTTACTACAAAGCTACAGTAATCAAAACAGTATGGTACTGGCATAGAGATAGATGTACAGACCAAGTACTCAAGAGATGTTCTTGGAACTGAAGAACACAACTAACTGGTTGAAAGGGCCCACCAAATCCCAACAGATGAAAGCAGATCTACACAAAGGCGTATCACCGTAAAACTGCAGAACACTGCAAAAAGAAGATCTTATAAACTTCCAGATAGATCGACACTAGCCATATACAAAGAATTGAGAATCAGAATGGCTTCAGATTTCTCGACTGTAACAATGCAAGAAAGAGGACAATTGTACAAAATTTTTAAGGAAAATGATCTTCAACCTCAAACTCTATACTCAGTTAAACTATCAATCAAGTAAAAGGGAAGAATAAAAAAAATTTTCAGACAAGCAGGTCTCACAAATATCAATGCCCACACATTCAAGACAATGGACAATGTACTCCACTGAAACTAGAAACAAAAGAAGATATGGGAGACAAGAAATGAGAACCAACACAGGAGAGATGCAAAGGGCGTTCTCAGGAGATCGTGAAGGGAGACCCAGGATGACAGCTTTGTACTTGATGCAAAGGACAACCAATCACACTTTAAGACTCATAAGGACAGACTTTGTAAGGGCTCTTATTGCCAAGATCTCTGCTTATACTGTACCATCTTTTTAAACTATGGGTGAGCCTGGATGAGATATTCCTCTATACCTGACTTGGCTTGACAATGTACTGATGAAGTTCCTGCTCTTCTCTTTATAGCCTGCTTCTGACATTCATTTCATCCCACCAAGAATTTTCTGATGTGACATAATTATGACAGCTGGAAGAAGGCAATGAAGACATTAGAAGCTGAAAAGACAAAGTAGCCCACTTGTCCTGACCATATTCTACAAGATATCCAATCCCTAGTCCATTTAATGGCCCTGACCAATGTCCTGACTGAGGTAAACCCTGACACTGCCCACTGATTTGGCCAGAAGAGCCTCTTGAAAACCCTCAGGAAAGATGAAGCCAGGCTATGACCCTGAGTCTTTTATGCTTATCTTCTCCTAGAATACTGCAACCAAAAGTAACAGAACTAACTTCTCTTTTTTTTTTTTTTTAAACAATTTATTGAAGTATATCATTCATACATGAACATATATAAATTAGAACTAACTTTTCTTTAGACAGTTAGTTTTGTTCTTGCTGCTCAAATTTACATACAACTAAAAAGAGAAAGAAGCAAGGGAAATCCTAACACCTAGTTGGGTGCTAAATCCTAGTTAGGGCAGTGATTACCTCAGTATGGACTGTAGGGGAATGGAAGTGGTTAAGGGTACACAGTGGCCTTCCAACAAGTAATCTACTATTTCCTATTCTAGGCACTGAATACAATGGTTTGTATTTTGCTTCTTTTCATACACTCTTTTTTCTTTACAATTTTAAAAACTATTTTGGGGGGCAGATGTGGCTCAAATGGTTGGGCGTCTGTCTCCCATATGGAGGGACCTGGGTTTGATCCCCGGGACCTCCCGGTAAAATAAAGAAAAAATATAGAAGTCTCACGGGCTGCCAGGCCCCATGCACTGGTGCGCCGTCAGGCCCTGCAAGCAGGTGAGCCCCCAGGCCCCACACACGGGCGTGCCAGGCCGTGCTAAGCCACTCAGCAAGATGATGACGCAACAGGAGAGTGACACAAGGAAGAGCCAAGACAAGATGCACTGGAAAAAAAAAAAAAACAGGAACTGAGGTAGCGCAGGTGGCAAAACACCTCTCTCCCACATCGGAGGTTCCCAGGATCGAATCCTGGTAAAGACAGGAGAAGGATGAGAAGAGAGGGCAGGAAACAGACACAGAGAATGGATACAAAACAGGAAAAATGGGGGTGGTGGGGGGAGTGGATAAAAGTAAATAAATAAATAAATAAATCTAAAAAAAAATTTTAAATGTGCATATTCCTTCGAGTTGGAAATTATTTAAACTATATGACTCGTTATTAATTTAAAAGGTTTATACATTAGCAGCAGTTGCTCTCATATTAATCATGAAGGAAACTGGTTTATTTTAAATATATACAAAAATTAAGACTGGATACTTACATTATGAGTCTTCGGTTTAAGAACCAGTATTTCCTTCTGCTTCTGTCATATCCAATAGGTTCATGTCGAATATATGGTTTATTTTTTTGGATTTCAGCAACACAGTCAGTCACACCAGGCACCTTATGTGCTACACAAACTTCGCACTGCCATTCATCCTCTGGCACCTCCTCAAGAGGTGGTTTCACACATTCCAAATGGTACACTGCTGAACATGTCTCACAGCAAAGCAAGTCCCCAAGTTTGTGACAAACCCTACAATGGTCGTCATACTGGATCACCCCTTCAGACATTAATTCCTCACGAGCAATATTTGTTGTAAGAAACTGATCAACTAAAAACTGTAGAACTTTGATTTTGTTCTCTACTGGTCCATAAGGATAGTCCTCTGCTTCTTGGTAAGGAAGAACATGATGGTACTCCTTATCACTCTCACAGTATACCCGCAGCACCTCTGGCCACGTCATCCCATCTATGAAATACAGAGTGGAATTAACGCTATCTTTCAGATCAGCAGGTCCAAAGGTAGTATTTGAAGTGTCTTCTTCACGCAAAACTGCTTTCAAAAGCACAACATGCATCTCTGCCATAAGTGTGCACTGCTCTTGACTTACCAGAGCTGCACAAAAGTCCTCAAAGCGAAAAGGAGATAATCTTAAAACAGTGCCAAAGTTCCGCAGTACCTCATAAATGGCAATAACATTCATTATATGCTCATTAGGCACCATTAAATCCTCTGAGGACTTGGGAAATTCAAGGGGCGGTATGTCTTTTTCTTCCAATATTGGAGAACGAGGCCGATGTACTCTTGGTTTTCGCCTCCCTGTGAATAAAGAAATGATATAATTACAAATCATTATGTTACATTAATTTGTAAAAACTAAGGTTTTCCTATTTGGACAAACATCTCAAAAAATAGGTAAGTATACTTCTATTTCTCTAATAATTGTCAAGTTAAAATAATACTAAGAAGCAATGATTTATCTCTAACTTTTAAGGCTAAAGGAAAATCTAATTCAAGGTTTCCCCATTAGATTCCAAAGCAAGAGAAAAAATGTAAAATTACCATCAGCTGTCAATTATCTAGAAGGTTTAACTGGCTTATAGGTAGCCACGATATTAAAAAAATCAAGCCTTGGGAAGCTGATTTGGCTCAAGCGATTGAGCTCTCGTCTACCACATGGGAGGTCTGTGGTTTGGTTCCTGGTGCCTCCTGAAGAAAACAGCAAGCTGGTGTGACAGAGAGGTGCGGCAAGCTGATGCAATAAGTTTATGCAACAAGAGACACAAGAAGAAAAACATAATGAGAGACACAACAAAGTAGGGAGCAGAAGTTCCCGGTGCCTCCTAAAGACAAGCAAAGACAGCCAGCTGACGCGACAGGCAGGTGCGGCAAGCTGACACAACAGGATGACACAAGAGACATGAAGAAAAAATATGACGAGAGACACAACAAAGCAGGGAACTGAGGTGGCTTAAATGATTAGGTGCCTCCCTCTCACATCAGAGGTCCCAGGTTCAGTTCCCGGTGCCTCCTAAAGAAACAAGGAAGACAACAGACACAGCAAGTGCAAACAATGAGGGTGTGGGAATAAACAAACAAACAAAAAAAAAAAACACAAGCCTTTGTGGAGCGGGTAGAGCTCAGTGGTTGAGCACATGCTTCACGTATACGAAGGTCCTGGGTTCAATCCCGGGGACCTCCTAAAAAAATAATAATAAATAAATAAAATAAACAATTAAAACAAACAGGGACTGGGAAACGGATGTGGCTCAATCGATAGGGCTCCCGTTTACCATATGGGAGGCCCCGGGTTCGGTTCCCGGGGCCTCCTGGTGAAGGCAAGCCAGCCCACGCTGCGCGGTGAGCTGACGCAGCAGGACGACCCAGCAAGGGGAGACAAGCGGACACAGAGAAACGCACAGCAGGTGGACACAGCGAGCACAAGCAGCAAGGGGGGGGATAAATGAATAAATAAATAAAATCTTTTAAAAAAAAACAAACAGGGAGCGGATGTAGCTCCAAGTGATTGAGCGCCTGCTTCTCATGTACAAGGTTCCAGGTTCCATCCCCGATAATACCCTCTAAAACAAACAAACAAAAAAACAAGCCTTTGTGAAAGATTTGATAAGAATAAGAATTAGAAATAAGAATCTACATATAAGACAATAAGCATTGGAGGGGGGCAGATGGCACCAAAAGATTTCACACTGGGTTAGCTGCAAAACAGAAATGCCACTCAGGAAGCCCTCTGATGCAGCACCTCTTTTCTCCTGCCAAGAGTACTTCCCAGGAGCTCCATAGTGAAGCACGGGTTAGGGCTGAGAGGGAAAGGAGAGGGCAGCTAAGTGAAGCAGAGTTTCAATAATGATACATTATTGGGAGAGTATAAATTGACTCAACTTTTTAGAAGACAATCTGGCAAAATTCTATTCAAATGCATGTCTTTTTAGCCCACCAACTCTACTTCCTGGAATTTATCCTACAAATATATTCACAACTGTATTAAGTAGATACAAAAATACTTAATGCAGCATAGTTTAAAAGCTCAAGTTTTGTGTTTGTTTTGTATTTTTTTCCTTCTCTTTAACCTAAATGCATAGCAATGAATTATGAATTTAGGTAGAGCTACAAAACAAAATCAAATCTAGCAGCTGAAATGAATGAAGTAAAATTTATATGTGCTGAAACGAAACAATCCTTAAGATACATTAAGTGAGGGGGAAAGCTAGCTATAGAACAATGAATAAAACAATACCTGAGTAATGAAACTCGAAATAAAAAACAAGCCAAAAAAAGATGGAAGAAGTTAGACTATAAAGTATAGGTTGGTGGGAGATGGAATGTGGGATGAGAATGGGGAAAAGATGCTGGATGTATGTAGAATGTGTTTTTTTTTAAAGATTTGTTTATTTACTCCCCGCAACTCCATTATCCTGTGCTCGCTGTCTGCTCTCCTTGTGTTTTTCTGTGTCTGCTTGTCTTCTCTTTAGGTGGCGCTAGGAACCAATCCTGGGACCTTCAGGAGTGGGAGAGAGAAGCTCAATCTCTTGCGCCACCTTAGGTCCCTGGTCTGCTGCGTCTCTTATTGTCTCTCCTCTGTGTCTCTTTTTGTTGTGTCATCTTGCTGCACCGGCTCTCTGCGCAGACCAGCACTCCTGCACGGGCCAGCTCACCACTCAGGCCAGCTTGCTGCATGGGCCAGCTTGCGTTTCACCAGGAGGCCCCGGGAATCAAACCCTGGACCTCCCATATAGTAGATGGGAGCTCAATTGCTTGAGCCACATCCATTTCCCTGCAGAATGTTTAGTAAGGTCAAATGGAAATATGTGGTAATTGTTGGATTTGATGGCAACACATTATACTGAATGTAAAAAACACTGCTGATTTATGGACGTGACTATGGCTGAAATGAGTAGTCTAAGAAGATTAATGTTAGTTGGAGGACGGCTGGAGGATAATATTGGGAATGTATAACAATGATTTTGAAA
This sequence comes from Tolypeutes matacus, assembly GCA_026826555.1. NCBI lineage: Eukaryota > Metazoa > Chordata > Mammalia > Cingulata > Chlamyphoridae > Tolypeutes > Tolypeutes matacus. The sequence goes on from JAKSZT010054478.1 coordinate 6,706,381, forward strand.
GCAGATGAGCATTATGGTTAATAATATAAATACAGGAAGGTTCTACTACAGGGTGTTAAAAATGTGGTGATACACGGTAAAAATAAAACTAATGTAATTTATGGACTATAGTCAACAACATTATACTGTTTTTGTAGCGAAAGCAAAGTTGGTATTATATTAATTCTACAGGTGAAAAAAAAAAGAATATGGGGTTTGGTTTTGTGAGATATGAATATGATTAAGCATTTTTTCTCTTCATTTTTTTTTTTATTAATAAGGAGATCTTGACTATGTCATTTAACTAATATGTCTAGATTGTTTATTGCTGTGAATAGTGGCTGGCACATAGAAAGGTACGTAATAAATATGTATTGAGAGAAGCGATGTGGCTCAGGCCACTGGGCTCCCGCCTACCACATGGGAGGTTGCTAGTTCAGATCCTGGTGCCTCCTAAAGAAATCAGGGAGCTGGCGCAACAGGCAGGCATGGCAAGCTGACATAACAATGGACACAAGAAGAAAAAAGCATGGTGAGAGACACAACAAAGCAGGGAGCAAAGGTTTCTGGTGCCTCCTAAATAAGACAACAAGCTGACTTGACAGGCAGGCAGGGCAAGCTGAAGCAACAAGATAACGCAACAAGATAATGCGACAAGAGATGTGGGGAAGAAAAACAGGATGACAGACACAACAAAGCAGGGAGAAGAGGTGGCTCAAGCAATTAGGCACTTCCCTCCCATATCAGAGGTCCGGGGATTTGGCTCCCGGTACCTCCTAAAGAAGCAAGGAAGACAAACAAACACAGCAAGTGAAAAACAAGAAGGGGGTGGGGAGAAATAAATAAATCTTTAAAATATATATATATATGTATTGAAAGAATGAATAATTTTGAATTGCATGCTAGCCCATACAATTACACAATGTATTACTCCACACTGTCAAAGAAAATAGAGGACTATATACGGAAATGTCCTAGAAAAGTGATCTTCAGACTTCAAAGATTCTGAGTAAAGCACACTTTCTGACTCAGTATGTCTAGGATAACGTCTGGTTAATTTGCATTTTTAACAACTTCCCAAGTAATGTTGACACTGCTGGTGTGGCGGACTAGTAAAAATTAATGCATATTAGATGAAATACACCAACTCTACAAGTTACCTTTTTTTTTGACCCCCAAAAATAAGGTACCAGGGATTGAACCCAGGACCTCGTACATGCAAAGCAGGCACTGAACCACTAAGTAGAAGTTACCTTTTAAACCTCCCTACTCAAAATGTGATTGGCATTATCTAGTATACTTGAGAGAAATTCAGAATCTCAGGCCCCACCCCAGCCCTACTAAATTAAAATGTGCATTTTCTCAAAATTCCCAGGTGATTCATATGCTCCTTAAAGTTTGAGACGAACTGCTTTGAAACAGTCTTCCTAAAACTGGAGGAATATCATAATCACCTGGAAAGAACGATCTCAAAATGCAAACCGAACTTACAGAACCTGAGGTGAAGCTCAGTAACTTGAATTTCCATCTTTCTCTCCAGATGATTTTGATGTGCAGCCAAGTTTGAGATTACTGCTTTAAAGAAATGGGATATTTCCCCCTATTGAGCAGAAAAGCAGACCTTTTGTGGAAACCCAAGTAAGGAAACTAAAATGTTGCCTCTGGATTAGAAAAGGACTGATATGAAAGTAAGCAGAACCCTAACCAAAGATACTAATAAGCCTAAAGGAAGAAAATGATAAAGGAAAGTGGTCTGCATAAATTTCGGGAGGGGGGGGAGGTGGAGAGAACCAAAGAGCAAGAATTTGTCAGTGAATTTTCAGCACAGTCTAGGCAAAGGGAGAGAATTTCTTGTCCAACGGACAAAGATTATGGCTTGACAGATTATTACCTTAATGGAGGGATTACTAGGGACAAGTATTTTAATTAAAATGACCTGTCTAGGGAAACGGATGTGGCTCAAGAGGTTCGGCATCCGTCTACCATATGGAGAGACTGGGGTTCGATCCCCGGACCTCCCAGTAAAAAAAATAAAAATAAAAAATAAAAAATAAAAAAAATAAAATGACCTGTCTTACCCAAACTGATTTACAGTTTCAATGCAATACCAATCAAAATTCCAAGAGCCTACTTTACAGAATTAGAAAAGGCAACTACCAAATTCACTTGGCAGGGAAAGTGCACCCAAATAGCCAAAAGCATTCTAAACAAGAAGAGCAATGTAGAAGGAACTTCACTGCCTTACCTTGAAACACACTGCAAAGCTACAGTGGTCAAAACAGCATGGTGTGTGTGTGCGTTTGTGTGTGTGTGTATAAACCATGGTACTGTCATAAAGATAAACACATCAATAGTGGAATAGAATTAAGAATCCAGAAATAAACCAACCCTCACCTATATAGTCAACTGGTTTTTCACAAACCTACCAAGTCCATGTTAACAGGACAAAACAGTCTCTTCAACAAATGGTGCTGGGAGAACCGGATATCTATAACTAAAAGAATCAAAGAGGACCCCTATGTCACTCCCTGTACAAGAATCAACTCAAAATGGATCAAAGACCTAAATAAAAAAGCCAGGACCATAAAATTACTAGAAAAAAATGTAGAGAAACATCTTCAAGACCTTGTAGTAGGTGGTAGTTTCTTGGACCTTACATCCAAAGCACGTGCAACAAAAGAAAAAATAGATAAATGGGACCTCCTCAAAATTAAATACTTTTGCACCTCACAGGACTTTGTCAAAAGGGTGAAAAGGCAGCCTACTCAATGGGAAAAAATATTTGGAAATCACATATCTGATAAGAGTTTAATATCCAGGATATATAAAGAGATGTTACAACTCAACAATAAAAAGACAAACGACCCAATTAAAAAATGGGCCAAAGACTTGAAAAGACATTTCTCCGAAGAAATACAAATGGCAAAAAAACACATGAAGAAATGCTCAGCATCACTCATGATTAGGGAAATGCAAATCAAAACTACAATGAGATATCATTTCACACCTATCAGAATGGCCACTATTAAAAAGACAGAGAACTACAAGTGTTGGAGAGGATGTGGAGAGACAGGAACACTTCTTCACTGTTGGTGGGAATGCAGAATGGTACAGCCACTCTGAAGGACTGTTTGGCAGTTCCTAAACAAGTTGAATGTGGACTTGCCACGTGACCCTGCGATACCACTACTGGGTAGATACCCAGAAGAACAGAGAGCAGGGACATGAACAGACATCTGCACACCTATGTTCATAGCGGCATTATTCATGATTGCCAAAAGTTGGAAACAACCCAGGTGTCCATCAACCGATGAATGGATAAACAAACTGTGGTGTATTCACATGATGGAATATTATGCAACTGTAAGAAGAAATGAAGTTGTAAAGCACGACATGGATGAAGCTGGAGGACATTATGTTGAATGAAGCAAGCCAGATACAAAAGGACCAATACTGTATGAATGCATTACTGTAAACCAAATATATTGTGTAATATATTCTATGATTAAAAAGAAAATTTATATATATCCAGTACATTTGAGAACTGTATGTTTTTATTCAACTGTTTTCTTATGTTTTAATCAGTTTATATTTTTAATTATTAAATGTACAAAATAAAGTTTAAAAAAAATGACCTGGCAGTTGTTGAGGCAAAACTTTCTGCTCCTTTGTATGCTGTATTCGAAGTACCAGGATGATCTCCTCTGAACTCCTTAGAAGAACTGGTCAACATTTCTGACCAAGTGTTAAAAGTGTTACTATTCAGTACTCTTTTCTACATGCCTGGTTTTCAGCCCTGTGTAACATATACTTTTTTTTTTTTTTGAGGTACCGGGGGCCAGGGATTGAACCCGGGACCTCATATGTGGGAAGCTGGCGCTCAACCACTGAGCCACATCAGCTTCCCTGAGTTGGTTTTTTTCATTTGTTTGGCTAGCTTTTTCTTTTTTTATTATTGTGTTGTTTTTTAATTTATTGAAGTATATCCACTCATACATAAACATACATAAACAATAAGTGTATAGTAATAATTGTGAAATTACAAAACAAACATACATGCTCTCACACCGTACCCTATCACCAATACCTGCATTGTTGTGAAACATTTTTAACTAATGATTAAAGAGGATCTCAAAATATTACCAGTAACCAAAGTATCTTACATTTGGTGTATTTTCCTCCGAACCCACCCTATTATTATTACTATTATTATTTTATATGATATATACATGAACATACATAAACAATGAGTGTATAGTAAAAGTTGTGAACTTACAAAGCAAACATTCATAACATCATACAGGGGTCCCCATATATCAACCCAACACCAACACCTTGCACTGTTGTGAGACATTTGTTACAAATTATGAAAGAATATTGTCAAAATCTAACTACTGGGAAGCGGCTGTGGCTCAATCAGTGGGGCTCCCGTTTACCATATGGGAGGCCCCAGGTTTGGTTCCCGGGGCCTCCTGGTGAAGGCAGGCCCGCCCGCACGGCGTGGTTGGCTGACCCGGCGGGCACAGGCAGCAAGGGGGGGATAAATGAATAAATAAATAAAATCTATTAAAAAAAAAAAAAAAATCTAACTACTAACTATAGTCTTTATCTTACATTTGGTGTGTTTTTATCTTTTTGAGGAGGCACCAGGAACCGAACCTGGGACCTCCCATGTGGGAGGCAGGCACTCAACCCCTTAAGCCACATCCGCTCCCCTGATATATACTTTTAAATATGCACTGTGGGCACAATCTGTATTTGTTCATTTTCTCATTTTTTTAAGTTAAATAAACACACCTGCCTATACATTTTAAATAGATATTATCTTTTTTTTTTTTTTTTTTTTGTTAGGCCAGTAGTTTATTAAGGAGATGAGAGAAAAGAATATAAATGGGAGAAAGTTTCAGATTACAAGTTCCCAGGTATATTGGTAGGATGGTCCAGGCAGAGAGCTAAAAAGAGATGATTTAACGTCTGCGCTTGCTTTTTTTTTTTTACTCATTATTTCTTTTAACATTTTTTAACTTTATTTTGTACATTTAATAATTGAAAATATAAACAATTAAAAAACAAAAAGTAAACACAGATGAATAAATATATACATTTCTCAATTAAATGTAATGTATACATATAAATTTTTTTTTTAATCAACAATATATTACACAATATATTTAGTTCATAGTAACGCATTGATACAGTATTTGTCCTTTTGTGTCTGGCTTGCTTCACTCAACATAATGTCCTCGAGGCTCATCCATGTCGCCATATGCTTTATCACTTCATTTCTTCTTACAGCTGCATAATATTCCATCGTGTGAATACACCACAGTTTGTTTATCCATTCATCTGTTGATGGACACCTGGGTTGTTTCCAACTTTTGGCAATGATGAATAATGTTGCTATGAACATCGGTGTGCAGATGTCTGTTCGTGTCACTGCTCTCAGTTATTCTGGGTATATACCCAGTAGTGGTATCGCAGGGTCACGTGGCAAGTCCACATTCAACTTGTTTAGGAACTGCCAAACAGTCCTTCAGAGTGGCTGTACCATTCTGCATTCCCACCAACAGTGAAGAAGTGTTCCTGTCTCTCCACATCCTCTCCAACACTTGTAGTTCTCTGTCTTTTTAATAGTGGCCATTCTGATAGGTGTGAAATGATATCTCACTGTAGTTTTGATTTGCATTTCCCTAATCATGAGTGATGCTGAGCATTTCTTCATGTGTTTTTTTGCCATTTGTATTTCTTCGGAGAAATGTCTTTTCAAGTCTTTGGCCCATTTTTTAATTGGGTCGTTTGTCTTTTTATTGTTGAGTTGTAACATCTCTTTATATATCCTGGATATTAAACCCTTATCAGATATGTGATTTCCAAATATTTTTTCCCATTGAGTTGGCTGCCTTTTCATCCTTCTGACAAAGTCCTGTGAGGTGCAGAAGTGTTTAATTTTGAGGCTTTTTCTTTTATCTACTTTTTATCTACTTTTTCTTTTGTTACATGTGCTTTGGGTGTAAGGTCCAAGAAACCACCACCTACTACAAGGTCTTGAAGATGTTTCCCTACATTTCCTTCTAGCAGTTTTATGGTCCTGGCTTTTATATTGAGATCTTTGATGCATTTTGAGTTGATTCTTATATAGGGGGTGAGATAGGGGTCCTCTTTCATTCTTTTGGTTATAGATATCCAGTTCTCCCAACACCATTTGTTGAAGAGACTGTTTTTTCCCATTACCGTGGGCTTGGAAGGTTTGTCAAAAACCAGTTGAGGGAAGCGGCTGTGGCTCAATCAGTAGGGCTCCCGTTTACCATGTGGGAGGCTCCGGGTTCGGTTCCCGGGGCCTCCTGGTGAGGGCGGGCCCGCCCGCATGGCGTGGTTGGCTGACCCAGCGAGCACAAGCAGCAAGGGGGGGATAAATGAATAAATAAATAAAATCTTTAAAATATATATATATATATTAAAAAAACCAGTTGAATGTATACGTGAGGGTATATTTCTGGATGCTCAATTCTATTCCACTGATCGAAATGTCTATCTTTATGCCAGTACCATGCTGTTTTGACCACTGTAGCTTTGTAATATGTTTCAAGGTCAGGCAGTGAAATTCCTCCCACATTGAGCTTCTTTTTGAGAATACTTTTGGCTATTCGGCTGCACTTACCCTTCCAGATGAATTTAGTAATTGCCTTCTCTAATTCTGTAAAGTAAGCTGTTCGGATTTTCATTGGTATTGCATTGAATTTATAAATCAATTTGGGCAAGATTGACATCTTTACGATATTTATTCTTCCAGTCCATGAACACGGAATGTCTTTCCATTTGTTTAGGTCTTTTTAAATTTCTTTTAGCATTGTTTTGTAGTTTTCTCGATATAGGTCCTGTACTTCTTTGGTTAAATTAACTCCTGGTATTTGAGTCTTTTTGTTGTTATTGAAAATGGAATTTTCCTCCTGATTTCCTCCTCAGGTTGTTCAGTACTAGTGTACAAATACGTTACTGATTTTTGCGTGTTGATCTTTTTTTTTTTTTTGGGTTTGGTTTATTTATTTTTTTTTTTTTTACCTTTTGTAAATTAGTTTTTGTTTTTTTTTTTTTTTTTTTCTTTTTTTTTTTTTATTATGGGTTAAAAATCAAAATTCTCACAATACATACAAACATTTGTAAAATGATATATAAATATATATGCATGTATGTGTATTTGCTTACAAAAATGTTATTTTATATATATATATATACATATATTTTAAGAGGTGCTTAGATTACCTAAAATATTATACGGAACCCATCGCGTGTTGATCTTGTATCCTGCCACTTTGCTGAACTCATTTATTAGTTCAAGTAGCTTTGTTGTAGATACTTCAGGATTTTCTAAATACAGGATAATGTCATCCACAAACAGTGAGAGTTTTACTTCCTCCTTTCCTATTTGGATGCCTTTAATTTTTTTGTCTTGTCTAATTGCCCTAGCTAGAACTTCTAGTACAATGTTGAATAACAATGGTGACAGTGGGCATCCTTGTCTTGTTCCTGATCTTAGAGGGAAAGCTTTCAACCTTTCCCCATTGAGTATGATGTTGGCTGTGGGGTTTTCATATATGCCTTTTATCATAATGAGGAATTTTCCTTTTATTCCTATCCTTTGAAGTATTTTTCTCAGAAAAGGATGTTGGATTTTGTCAAATGCTTTTTCTGCATCTATTGAGATGATTATGTGGTTTTTTCCCTTCAATTTGTTAATGTGGTGTATTACACTGATTGATTTTCTTATGTTGAACCAACCTTGCATACCAAGAATAAATCCCACTTGGTTGTGATGTATAAGTCTTTTGATATGCTGTTGGATTCGATTTGCAAGTACTTGTTGAGAAATTTTGCATCTATGTTCATTAGAGAGATTGGTCTGTAATTTTCTTCTCTTGTGGAATCTTTATCTGGCTTTGGTATTAGGGTGATGTTGGCTTCATTAAATGTGTTGGGTAATTTTCCGTCCTCTTCAATTTTTTGGAAGAGTTTAAACAGGATTGGTGTTAATTCTTTCAGAAATGCTTGGTAGAATTCACCTGTGAAACCATCTGATCCTGGACTTTTCTTTGCTGGGAGATTTTTGATGACAGATTCAATCTCCTTAATTGTCATTGGTTTGTTAAGTTCTTGTATTTCTTGTTGGGTCAGTGTAGGTTGGTTATGAGTTTCTAGAAATTTATCCATTTCATCCAGGTTGTCTAGTTTGTTGGCATATAGTTTCTCATAATATCCTCTTATGATTCTTTTTATTTCTGTGAGGTAATTTGTAATTTCCCCCCTTTCTTTTCTGATTGTATTTATTTGCATCTTCTCTCTTTTTTTCTTTGTTAGTCCAGTGAGGGGTTTGTCAATTTTACTGATCTCAAAGAACCAGCTTTTGGTTTTGTTGAATTTCTCTACTGTTTTTCTGTTCTCATTTTCATTTATTTCTGCTCTAATCTTTATTATTTCTTTCCTACTGCTTGCTTTGGGATTGCTTTGCTCTTCTTTTTCTAGTTTCTCTAGTTGCTCAGTTAAATCTTTGAGTTTAGCTCTTTCTTGTTTCTTAATATAGGCATTTAGGGCTATATATTTCCTTCTCAAGCCTCCCTTCACTGTATCCCGTAAGTTTTGATACGTTGTGTTCTCATTTTCATTTGTCTCAATATATTTATTGATTTCACTTGCAATTTCTTCTTTGACCCACCGAATATTTAGGAGTGTGTTGTTCAGTCTCCACACATTTGCAAATTTACATTTTTCCTGTCTGTTATTGATTTCTAGTTTCATTCCATTATGATCTGAGAAGGTGCTTTGTATAATTTCAATCTTTTTATATTTATTGAGAGCGGTATTGTGACCTAACATGTGGTCTATCCTGGAGAAAGATCCATGGGCACTTGAGAAGAATGTATAACCCGCTGAGTTTGGATGCAGTGTTCTGTATATGTCTGGTAGGTCTAACATGTTTATCATATTGTTCAAGTTCTCTGTTTCCTTGTTGATCTTCTGTCTAGTTGTTCTATCTAATGATGTGAGAGTGGTGTTAAAGTCTCCAATGATTATTGTAGAAATGTCTATTTCTCCCTTCAGTTTTGCCAGAGTTTGTCTCACATATTTTGGGGCACCCTGGTTAGGTGTGTAGATATTTATGACTGTTATATCTTCCTGGAGGATCGTCCCTTTTATTAATATAATGGCCTTCCGCATCTCTTATCACTTTTTTGCATTTGAAGTCTGTTTTGTCTGATATTAGTATAGCTGCCCCTGTTCTTTTCTGTTTACTATTAGCATGGAGTACCTTTTTCCAACCTTTTACTTTCAGCCGGTTTGTATCCTTAGGACTGAGGTGAGTTTCTTGTAAGCAGCATATGGATGGCTCATGTTTTTTATCCATTCTGTCAGCCTGTATCTTTTGTTGGGGAATTTAATCCATTCACATTCAATGACATTACTGAAAATGCACTATTTATTTCAACCATTGTATTCTTTGGTTTTCATATGTCATCTTGTTTTTGTCTCTCTTTTTCTCTTTTGGTTACCCTTTCTGCTTTTCTTTCTTCTATACTCTCCTCCAAGCCTCTCTCTCCTGTCTTTTTCTTTCAGGTTCTAAGGCTTCCTTTAATATTTCCTGCAAAGGTGGATTCTTTTTTGCAAACTCTCTTAGTTTCTGTTTGTTTGTGAATACTTTATACTCACCTTCATATTTGAAGGACAGTTTTGCTGGATAAAGAATTCTCAGCTGGCAGTTTTTCTCTTTCAGTTTCCTAATTGTATCATACCACTCTCTTCTCGCCTCCATGGTTTCTGAAGAGAAATCTGCACTGTCTTACTGGACGTCCTTTATACGTGATTGTTTGCTTCTCTCTTGCTACTCTGAGAATTTTCTCTTTATCTTTTACATTTGACATTCTGAATAATATGTGTCTTGGCGTAGGTCTATTTGGATTTATTCTCATTGGGGTACAGTGTGCTTCTTTTTTTTTTTTTTTTTTTTTTAAAGATTTTATTTATTTATTCATTTATCCCCCCCTTGCTGCTTGTGCTCGCTGGGTCAGCTAACCACGCCGTGCGGGCGGGCCCGCCCCCACCAGGAGGCCCCGGGAACCGAACCCGGGGCCCCCCATATGGCAAACGGGAGCTCTACTGATTGAGCCACAGCCGCTTCCCATACAGTGTGCTTCTTGGACATGTAAGTTCATTTCTTTTGTGAGAGTTGGGAATTTTTCAGCTATTATTTCCTCAAATACTCTTTCTGTCCCTTTTTCTTTCTCCTCCCCTTCTGGAACTCCCATGACACGTATGTTGTTGCGTTTTGTGTTGTCATTCAACTCTCTGAGCCCCTGCTCAATTTTTTCCATTCTTTTCTCTCTCTGGTCTTTTCTCTCTTCAATTTTATCTGCTCTGTCTTCGCTATCACTTATTCTTTCTTCTATCATTTCGAGTCTGCTGTTGTATGCCTCAAATGTATTTCTGACTTCACCTATTGTGTCTTTCATTCCCATGAACTCCGTTACTTTTCTGTTGAGGATTTCAAATTCTTCTATGCGTTCACTCAATGACTTCTTGATGTCATATATATCTTTAACTATATTCTCTTTCATCTCATTAATTTGACTTTGGAAATTTGTGCTCATCTCACTGATTAGTTCTCTCAAATTCTGCATCTCTTCTGGGACTTTGATGTATTCCTTTTCTTGGGCCATGTCTTCTATTTTCTTAGTATGGCTCTTAATTTTTCCTGGTGCTTAGGCATCTGGTTAGTTTGTATTTTACTTAGATGTTCTATCTCTTTCTCTTTTATGGGGTTTTAGTGGCAGGAGGCTGTGAGTTACCACAGCTCTTTGATTTTTGGCTCAACCTTGATTGTAAGGATTGTTCTGCTGGTTGCTCAAAACTGGGCACTGGACCCAGTAATTGGTTGTAGAGTCTTTTCCTAGAGCCTTGGGCAGGGAGGCTATAGAGGCCAGGAAAAGCCTCTCCTACTTATTAATTTTCTTATGTGTACCTCCTTGGTCTTCCAGGAGATGGTGTTTGTTGGCAGCTCTCAATTCAATGCCTGGTCGGAGCATATTTGTTGTGACACAGACCAGATCAATGTGATAGAGCTTCCTGTCTGGGGGCTAAGAGCCTTGTAATTCAAACTTTCTAAGACAGTTCTCCAGGCTTCTCTTGTAGCGCCCCCCTTTTCCCAGCTAGGAAATATTTCCACTCCCTTCTGAATCCTCAACAATCAGTCCCTTTTAGTAGAGGAGGAGATTGGTAGGTTTGTATATCTTTAGCCCCTTGCAGGCTCCAAGGCAAACAATGGCGCAGCTCCACCCAGCCTGGAAGGGCTCTTGGGACAGGGCAGACCAAACCTGGGAGTCAAAAGCAGGGTCAGCCCCAGGCTTTCTCTTCCCTCTCCTGTGGAGTCCTCAACAATTAGTCCAGGCTAGAAGAGAGGGAGGTTGCGAGGGTCGGATTTCTCCAGTCCTTCCCAGGCTCCCAGGGCAAACTGTGTGGAAGGGTCCGTGGGGTTCCACAGCCCAAATTTGCAGGTCAGAACCTGAGTCAGCCTAAGGCTGTGTCCCTCTCTCTCCCCTTTCCGGGAGTGGTAGATCCCTGGAGCCCCCTTTGTCTTTGGTTGCAGGCCCAGAGGCCCGAGAATTCTGAAGTGTGGGGGAAGGTGCCGGCAGCAGCAGAAGCTGGTACTTCCCACTCATGGTTCTGTTGTTGCGATTTCCCTCTTCTGTCCTTCTCTCCTCTGGGTGGTGTGCATACTTCACCTGCTGTCCTAAACCCTAGAAGATCTTTTTCGGGGCTGTTTCAGCCTGTTCTCTAGCTATTTTTCTGGAGAAGAGATTCCCGTATCTTACTAATCTGCCATCTTCCCGGAAATGTGCACTTGCTTTTTAAACCATTACTTATTCCTCCCACTTGCTAATGTTTGGGGGCTAGATATTGTCTTAATTTGCTGAAATTGTGAGAAATCCTAGACATTTTTCAAGGCCCTGCTCAAATGCTACCTCCTCAATCCTTTCCTGTGGCTCCTAGCACCGTGCTTCTCTGATACTTTGTACAGGCTACTATGGCAAGCAACAATAACAGAAAAATCTCAGAGAGAAATCTCATCTTTCAATGCAGAGGACTAGGAAAGGGGGCCTCTGCGACCTGGAGCATGTGGGAGGAATTCCTATTTTGTTATTTTACTCTTTTTTTTCTCTTCTGCCACCTGCCCCTGGCTTCACTGCTGAGCTGCGGCACTATGGCAGTGCAGTCAGATAAAAATGCAAGAAAATCCCATATTTCTGTCCAGGAAAAAGGGCCTCTGTGAGCCAGAGAGTATGTGGGGTTTCTAGAACATATAGCTAGAGAAGGGACTCTCTCCTAATTCTGTATATGAACCAGCACAAATTCCGAACTCACTCCTGAATTGTACTCGCTTGGGACAGACCCAAGCCAACACTGCAAAAGCTTTGAGAACTGAACTACAATATGAATCACTACTCAAGTAGCAAACTAAACACTGAGTGGGGCATGCACAGGAAAGACTAAAGCAGCTCTGAAGGGGACCGCTGTGGCTCAAATGGTTGGGCATCCATCTCCCATATGGAGGGACCTGGTTCGATCCCGGGGACCTCCCGGCAAAAAAAAAAAAGAAAAAAAAAAAAAAGAAGCTCTGAAAACTGAATCACTGCCCATATGAGAAGAAACAGAATTTGTGGTTTGAACCTAACCAAGCTAACTGTCTGCTTTACTAAAAAAAAAAACAGGAGCCAGAGCAGCCCCTCTCAGGGGACTGAGTTTAGTGTGCAACCCCCACGAGAAGACATGAAAAAGATTAAGGGAATAAGCACGCTCTGGAGAGCCAGCGGGAAAAGCTGATGGTCCCTGAACTGAAAGAAGGAACCAAGTGTCCAGATCTAGTTCTGCCACCAATTTGTGTTAAGTCCTTCCCCTTACTGGGCATCAGTTTCCATATCTGAAAAAAAGGTATGGAGGAGTGTTTAGAAAAAATAATTCCCCAACAGATTTCAACAGTACTAAGTCTTAAAACATTCATATACATATACAAATGGCCAATAAGCACATGAAAAGATGCTCAACATCATTAGCCAGTAGGGAAATGCAAATCAAAACCACAAGGAGATACCATCTCATGTTCATAAGAAATGGCTACAATTAAAAAACAAACAAACAAACAAAAAAAAAAAAACAGAAAATAACCAGTGTTGACAAGGATGCAGAGAAAGAGGAACCCTCAGAGTACATTGTTGGTGGGAATGCAAAATGGTGCAGCCACTGTGGAAAACAGTTTGGCAGTTTCTCAGAAAGTTTTTTTGTTGTTGTTTGTTTTTTGGGTTTTTTTTTTTGTGGTACTGGGGGCCACAGATTAAACCCAGGACCTTGAATGTGGGAAGCCAGCGCTCAACAACTGAGCCACATCAGCTTCCCTGACTTGGTTTTTCCATTTGTTTTGCCTGTTGTTGTTGTTGTTGTTTTTCAGAAGGCACCAGGAACCGAACCTGGGGCCTCCGGTGAGGGAGGTAGGAGCTCAAACACTTGAGCCACACCCAATTCCTCTCAGAAAATTAAACACAGAATTACCATAGGACCTGGCAACGTCAATTCTAGGTATATACCAAAAAGAATTGAAAGCAGGGACTCAAACAGATAATTGTATACTAATGTTCATAGCAACATTATTCACAATAGCCAAAAGGTAGAAACAACCTATGTGGCCATCAACAGATGACTAGATAAACAAAATGTAGTACATACATATGAGAGAATACTATTCAACCATAAAAAGGAATGATGTTCTGATGTATGCTACAACCTGGATGAACTGTGAAGACATCATGTTGAGTGAAATAAGCCAGACACAAAAGGACAAATATTGTATGATTTCACCTATATGAAATAACTAGAATATGCAAATTCATAGAGACAGAAAGTAGATTACAGGTTACCAGCAGCAGGGGGCTGGGTAGTAGAGAATGGGGAGTTAATGCTTAGTGGATACATAATTTCTATTTGGGGTGATGGAAACGTTTTGGTAATAGATGGTGGTGATGACAGCACATTTAAACTACCTGTCAGTGTTAGGGGTTGAATTGCCCCATCTCACCCCACCCAAAGAAAAAACAAAACTTCAAAATGGCAAGGTACAATCCAAAATTACTCACAATATAAAGAACCAGGGAAGTTTGATCAATTTGCAAAGAAAAAAGACAACAGATACCAACCCTGCAAGGAACCAGATGATGGAATTATAAGTTAAAGCCTTTAAAGCAACTATTATAACTAAGAGGTAAATGTAGTGGAGTGTAGCTCAGTGGCTGAGCACATGCTTTGCATTACCTCCTTAAAAAAAAAAAAATTAAGAAGTAAAGGTAAATGCTCTTGCAATGAATGATAAAGTAGAAGTTCCCGGCAGAGAAACAGAAACTATAAAAAAGATTCAAATATAAATTTTTGAACTGAAAAAGATAAAATCTGAAATAAAACTCTCACAGGATGGGTTCAATAACAGAATAGGGATTACAGAGGAAAAACCATGAACTGGAAGACAAAGCAACAAAAATTACCTAAGCTGAAGAACAAACAGCAAAAAGGGGTGTGGGGAAACAGTATCAAAACGGTCTAACATTTGTTTCATTGGAGTCCTGGACAGAAAACAAAAAGAGAATGTTACATAAAAATATTTGAAGAAATAATGGGTGAAAACATCTCAAGTTGAGTGGAAACCATATATTTACAAAGTTAAGGAGCTCAGCAAACCCCAAACAGTTTAGAATAAACTAAACCATGCTCAGGCAGATCATAATAAAAGCTAAGAAATTAAGATTAAAAAAAAAAACAACCGGGAAGCGACTGTGGCTCAATCAGTGGGGCTCCCGTTTACCATATGGGAGGCCCCGGGTTCGGTTCCCGGGGCCTCCTGGTGGGGGCAGGTCCGCCCGCACGTTGTGGTTGGCTGACCCAGCGAGTGCAAGCAGCAAGGGGGGGGGGATAAATGAATAAATAAATAAA
>JAKSZT010054478.1:6721477-6752664 GCA_026826555.1 Tolypeutes matacus
GGGGGGGGGGGATAAATTAATAAATAAATAAAATCTTTAAAAAAAAAAAAAAAAACCTAGAAAGCAGCAAAAGAAAAACAATACAACAATAATTCAAATGACTCTGGAATAGTGGAACATCTTTAAAGTTCTTAGAGAAATAAATTGTAAACCTAGAATTCTAATTCAACAAAAATGCCCTTAACAGGGAGCAGATGTAACTCAGTAGTTGAGTGCCTACTTCCCACGTACAAGGTCACAGGTTTAATCTCTGGCACCTTCTGACCAAAAAAAAAAAAAAAAAAAAAAAAAATTCCTTTAACAATGAAGGGAAAATAAAGACATTTCAGATGAAGAAAAATGAACAAAATTTGTTGCCAGAAGTCCTCCTTTAAAACAAATGGTGGGGAACAGATGTGGCTCAAGCAGTCGAGCACCTGCTTCCCATATGGGAGATCCCAGGTTTGGTTCCCGGTGCCTCCTACAAAAAACAAAGGCAAAACAAACAAAAAAACCAATGTGGCTCAGTGGTTGAGTGCAGATTTCCCATAATACTACAGGGAAGCTTGGAGCTTCAGGAATAAACAAAAAGCAAGAGAAATGGTTAGTATGTGGGTGAATAAAAAAGGGCTCTTTCTCCTCTTAAGCTCTTTAAAACATGTATAATGGTTGAAAGTAAACATTTTAACATTCTGGTGGGCTTTTCAGTGTATAAAGATGTAACACATATGTTATCAATATCATAAAGGAAGGGTAGGATAAAGGGACCTATATACTAGTAAGGCTTTTATATTTTACTTAAAGGGGTAAAATATTAACTCTAAGAAAGATACGTTAGGTATAGTTATTGTAATCCTTAAAGCTAGGACCAAAAATACAAAATCAAAATAAAAATCTGAAAAAATAGAAAAAGATACAACTAAAAAGTCAATAAATTAAAAAAAAAAAAACATAAAAAATATTCAATTATTTTATTTATATGTATCAATAAAATCATTTGATTATTCTCACGGTCCTGATTTTGTGACAATCAGGGTAGGCTAAACATTTGATATTAGTATGCATGTGTCCCCAGACCTAGTTTTTCTCCCTAGGTCTGGTTTTTAGAATGCTAGTGATAAACTAAGCCTGATTTATTATAGGACCATCCTGTATGGGAAATAACTGTAACTCTAGGTATCTTTGGTTAACCTTAAGAGACATAGCAGGGGGACAGATGTGGCTCAAATGGTTGGGTGTCTGTCTCCCATATGGAGGGACCTGGGTTTGATGCCCAGGACCTCCCGGTAAAAATTAAAAAAATATATATATATATATAGAAGGCACATGGGCCACCAGGCCCCGTGCACGGGTGCACCATCAGGCCTCGCAAGCAGGTCAATCTCCTAGGTTCTGCGCAGCCGCCAGGCCCTGTGAGCAGGTGCACCCCCCCAGGCCCCATGCACGGGTGCGCCGCTAGGCCCCACAAGCCACGCAGCAAGATGATGACATAACAGGAGAGTGACACAAGGGAGAGCCAAGGCAAGACATGCCGAAAAACCAGGAACTAAGGTGGACAGGTGGTAGGACGCCTCTCTCCCACATCAGAGGTTCCGAGGATCGAAACCTAGTGAAGACAGGAGGAGAAGGATGAGCAGAGAGGGCAGGAAATGGACAC
Source organism: Tolypeutes matacus (assembly GCA_026826555.1). Taxonomy (NCBI): domain Eukaryota; kingdom Metazoa; phylum Chordata; class Mammalia; order Cingulata; family Chlamyphoridae; genus Tolypeutes; species Tolypeutes matacus. The sequence goes on from JAKSZT010054478.1 coordinate 6,723,114, forward strand.
AGAGAGCTGCCCAGTGAATGGACACAGAAACAGCAAAAACGGGGGCAGGGGGGTGTAAAAATGGATAAAAGTAAATTAATAAATAAAGCCTTAAAAAAAAAAGTATAGGGGAGTAAGATACGGACTATAGTTAGTTGTGATACTTTGACGATGCTCTTTCATAATTTGTTCACAAATGTTTCAAAACAATGCAAAGTATTTGTGATGGAGTGATGTGTGGGAGCCCTGTATGATGTTATGCATTGTTTTTTTGTTTGTTTGTTTGTTTTTTAAAGATTTTATTTATTTATTCACTTATCCTCCCCCTGCTGCCTGCGCTCGCCGGGTCAGCCAACCACGCCGCGCGGGCGGGCCCGCCCCCACCAGGAGGCCCCGGGAACCAGACCCGGGGCCTCCCACATGGTAAACGGGAGCCCCACTGATTGAGCCACAGCCGCTTCCCTTATGCATTGTTTTTTAAGTTCACAATGTTACTGAACACTTATTGTTTATGTAAGTTCACACATGGATGATATACTTCAATCGTTTTAAAAAATAAAATTGATTTGTTTAAAAAATATTCAATAAATTCAAAAGTAGGGAGGAAAGGGGAAACAAAGGAAGAAAAGCACAGAGGAGACAAACAGAAAATAAATAAAATAACAAACCTAAATCAAACTATATCAAAATTACATTACATGGGCATCTGGGAGCCATACTGCATGAGCTCTGGCCTACCAGGATCAAAACAAGATGAATGACCAGGACCGAGCAGGCATTAGCCTGTTCCAACAAATGGTGGCCTCAGGCGCTGGGGCTGTGGTCATCTCCCTCTTCATGACACCCCTAGATGTGGTGAAGGTGCGCTTGCAGTATCAGTGCCCCTTGGTGGCCAGTGAATCGATGTCTCCCTCCAGACTCTGGAGCTTCTCCTATACCAAATTGCCCTCCTCTTTCCAATCCACAGGAAATCCCCCCTGTACTGCAATGGTGTCCTCGAGCCCCTGTACCTATGCCCAAATGGTGCCTCCTGGTTTCAGGATCTTACCCGTTTCACTGGCACCATGAAGACAGTGAGGCAAAAGGGCACCCAAACCCTGTGCAGCAGCCTCCCAGCCACCCTAGTGATGACTGTGCCGGCCACCACCATCGACTTCACTATGTACAACCAACTCAAGGCCTTCCTGTGTGGCCAAGAACTGACCTCTGATCTCTTCGCACCCATGGTGACTGGCGCACTGGCCCGCCTGGGCACCTGACTGTGATCAGCCCCTTGGAGCTGGTGCAGACAAAGCTGCAAGCTCAGCATGTGTCATACCATGAGCTGGGCACCTGTGTCCAGGCCATGGTGGCTCAGGGTGGCTGGCACTCCCTGTGGCTGGGCTGGGGCCCCACTGCCCTGAGGGATGTGCCCTTTTCAGCCTTGTACTGATTCAACTATGAGCTGGTGAAGCATTGGCTGAGTGGGCTCAGGCCAAAGAATTAGACATCCATGGGCATCAGCTTTTTGGCTGGTGGCATCTTAGGGATGGTGGCAGCCATCCTGACTCTGCCCTTCGATATGGTGAAGCCGCAATGCCCAGTGGCATGGGGAGCAGTGAAGGCCGTGCAAGTGATGCCCCCATGTGCCGACTCCACATGGCTGCTGCTACAGAGGATCCAGGCTGAGTCAGGTAGCAGGGGCCTCTTTGCAAGCTTGCTCCCAAAGCTCATTGAAGCTGCCCCCTCCTGGGCCATCATGATCAGCATTTATGAGTTAGGCAAAAGCTTCTTCCAGAGGCTCAACCAGCAGTGGCCTCGGGACCCTTGAAGGGACCAGGGTATAAGGATGCCATCTCTTCCAGGGAGGGAACAAGGTGGGGTGGGGGCAGGAGGAAACAGAGCCAAATGCCTTTTTCTCAGCACTAAAGAGAAGGGCCTGTTTCCCTTCCCTACCAACCATGAGCCCCAGGGGTAGGGGGCTGTTGCCCCTCTGTGCCCTCTGGTCCTCAGACAGCTTCCTGCTGTCTCCCACCCCCCACCCCCAAGGATTATCACTTTCCCACCCATGAGTTCAAGACCAAATCTGCTAATCCCCACCCCACTTTGTTTACTTCTTTGCTGTAGCTGTGCCCAAAATCCTGGGCCTGTTTCTATCAACCCTCAGCCCTCCATTAACTTCTTAAGTCTAAAGATGATGAGGGAAAAAAAAAAAAACAGAAAACCAGGAAGACATTATGTTGAGCGAAGCAAGCCAGACACAAAAGGACAAATACTATAACTATGAACCAAATATATTGTGTAACTTATTGTCTGATTCAAAAAAATTTTTATATGTATCTAGTACATTTAATTGAGAAATGTATGTATTTATTCATCTGTGTTTACTTTTTATTTTTAATTGTTTATATTTCCAATTATTAAATGTATAAAATAAAGTAAAAAAAATACAAATATAAATAAAGATGATGGGCTTCAAAAAAAATTACAATATATGTAAATGGTCTGAACACACCAATTAAGAGAGAAATAGATTAGATTTTTTAAAAAGAAACCTTTTAAAACATAGTACTGTAGATTTAAAAGATGGAAAAAGATACCATGCTTGGGAAGCGGCTGTGGCTCAATCAGTAGGGCTCCCATTTACCATATGGGAGGCCCCGGGTTCAGTTCCCGGGGCCTCCTGGTGGAAGGCAAGCCCGCCCGCGTGGCACGGTTAGCTGACCCAGTGAGCACAAGCAGCAAGGGGGGATTAATGAATGAATAAATAAAATCTTAAAAAAAAAAAAAAAGATACCATGCTAACATTAGTTAAAAAGCTGGATTGGCTATATTAAAATTAAACAAAGTAGATTTCAAAGCAGAAAATACTACCAGGAATAAAGATCATTTCATGATGATAAAGGGGCCAAATAATGAGGGCAAAACAATCCTAAATGTTTAAACTTGCTTTTTTTTTTTTTTTTGAGGTACTGGGGCTGGGGATTGAACCTGGGACTTCATATGTGGGAACCTGGCACTGAACTACTAAACCACATCAGCTCCCCTTAAATGTTTATGTACCTGGTAAGAAAGCCTCAAAATATATGAATCAAAAACCAACGACAAGAAGAAATAGAACAAATCCTTAACAACAGTTGTAGATGTCAAAACTCCTCTCCCGGGTTTGCTCCCCGGGACCTCCCGGTAAAAAAACAAACAAACAAACAAACAAAAAAACTCCTCTACCAGTAATCGAAAGAACAAGCAGACAGAAAATCTGAAACTATATATAAAACCTTAACAATACTATCAACAAACTGTGGTCTATTCACACAATGGAATATTATGCAGCTGTAAGAAGAAATGAAGTCATAAAGCATATGGCAACATGGATGAACCTGGAGGACATTATGTTGAGTGAAGCAAGCCAGACACAAAAGGACAAATACTGTATGAATGCATTACTATGAAACAAATATATTGTGTAATATATTGTTTGATTCACCAAAAAAAAAAAAAAAAATTTTACATGTATCCATTACATTTAATTGAGAAATGTAAAAAAAAAAAAAAACCTTAACACTATCAACCAACTTGACCAAAATTATGACATTTATGGAACACTCCACCCAATAAGGGCAGAATACACCATCTTTTTCAGTGCATATGTAATATTCACCTGAACAGACAATACTTCAGGGCATAAAACAAATCTCAAATGTTTTTAAAATACTGAAGTAATATAAAGTATGTTCTCTCACTATAATGGAATTAAGTTGGAAATCACTATATAAGAAAGATATCTGGAAAATCCCCAAATATTTGTAATTTGAACAAAATGCTTCAAAATAATCCGTGGATAAAAAAAAAAAAAGGAAGTCATTATGGTAGTTAGAAAATATTTTTATTCAATAAAAATGAAAATACAACATATCAAAAATTGTAGGATACAGCTAAAGAAGTGCATAGAGGGAAATTTGTAGCAGTAAATGCTTAGATTAGAAAAAGAAGATCAAGTCACAATCTAAGTCCTGCCTTCAGAAACTAGAAGAGCAAATTAAACCCAAAGCAAGCAGGAAGAAAATAAAGAGCACATCAAAATCAATGAAACAGAAAGAGATAAACTACAGATGATAATAATGAATTCTGATGGGAATGAAAAATGATACAGCTACTTCAGAAGACAGTATGGCAGTTTCTTACAAAGCCAAACCATAGGGAAACGGATGTGGCTCAAGAGGTTCAGCGTCCGTCTACCATATGGAGAGACCGGAGTTCGATCACCGGTACCTCCCAGTAAAAAAAAAAGGCTAAACCATAGCCTTACCACACAATCCAGCAATCATGCTCCTAGGTATTTACTCAAAGGAGTTGAAAACTTATGTTCACACAGAAACCTGCATACAAATATTTATACCAGCTTTATTCAAACTGCCAAAAATTAGAAGCAACCAAGATGTTCAATAGGTGAATGGATAAACAAACTATGGTACATTTATACAATGAGATATTAATCAGGAATAAAAAGGAATTCAAGGGGACTTCCAGGAAGATGGCAGTCTAGAAAGACATGGGAATCTCTTCTCACCCAGAAAAATAGCTAGAGGATGGGCAGAAACAGCCTGGAAAAAAAATCTTCTAGGGTGTAGGACACTAGTGGAAGCCTAGACATGGCCCAGAAGAGAGAGGGCAAAGGAAAAGAATCATGACCGTAAAACTGTGAGTTAAAACCAGCAGCTGCTACTGCCGGATGAGCAACAACAAAAACAACAAAAGATAAATGGGACCTCCTCAAAAGGGTGAAAAGGCAGCCGACTCAACAGGAAAAATATTTGGAAATCACCTATCTGATAAGGGTTTAAATATCCATGATATATAAAGAGATGCTACAACTCAACAATAAAAAGACAAATGACTCGATTAAAAAATAGGTAAAATACATTTACAGGCATTTATCCAAAGAAGAAATACAAATGGCAAAAAAAAAAAAAAACATGAAAAAATGTTCAACATCATTAGTGATTAGGGAAATGCAAATCAAAGCTACAATGAGATATGATTTCATACCCATTAGAGTGACCACTATTAAAATGACAGGGTCTGGGCCTTACGGCTCCGGATGTTGTGGCTGCATAGGAGAGATGGAGGAGGTTGAGGGGGTGGTCACAGCCCCAGGCCTGGGCTCGGGGCCAACTTTCCTGAACTGCCACACTATGTCAGGCTCCTGGAAGCGGGACCAGCAGGTTGAGGGGGCGCAGCAGGCGCTGGTGGAGGTGCTGGGGCCTTACGAACCTCTACTGGGCCGGGTGCAGGCAGCCCTAGTATGGGAGCGACCAGCCAGGAGTGCCCTGTGGGGCCTGGGGCTGAACACCACATTCTGATTCCAGAGAAACCATGGTGTTCATACCAGAGATCTTCCAGCCTAGCTTGCTTCTTGTCATTGATCTGTTATTATCTTGAGGATAATAACAGTAATGTCAGGTTTTTCCTTCCAATAGATTGTATTTTCATTAGCCGCAACCCTTTCTGTAAATGAGTGATTTGGGGCTAAGAGTCAGCAAGAGTGTATCCTGACAGGATCAGAAAAGAACAGGTTTGGTTAGCTGTTTGATTTAACTCATACTGTAGGGATCAGGGAAGAGTAAAGGAGCCCTGGAAATGCATGTAGACTCCAACCACACACATGGTTCAAGCAGGGCAAAATGATTATTTAACTCCTCTCCAAGCTTTGTTTTTTTTTTTTTGTTTGTTTGTTTTTTTTTGGTGGGGGGCAGGGGGTGGATACTGGGGCGAGGGATTGAACCCTGGACCTCACATGTGGGAAGCCGGCACTCAAACACTGAGCTACACCTGCTCCCCTAAACATTTTTTTTAGGAGGTACCGGAGATTGACCCGAGGACCTTGTACATGGGAAGCAGGCGCTCAACCACTAAGCTACATTCGCTCCCCTCCTCTCCAGTTTTTAACATCCTATGGTTCTAGGCGGTCTTTTTTTTTTTTTTTAAAGATTTTATTTATTTATTCATTTATCCCCCCCTTGCTGCTTGTGCTCACTGGGTCAGCTAACCACGCCGTGCGGGCGGGCTTTTGCCTTCACCAGGAGGCCCCGGGAACCGAACCCGGGGCCTCCCATATGGTAAACGGGAGCCCTACTGATTGAGCCACAGCCGCTTCCCATCTAGGTGGTCTTTGGGGGTATTGATTCAGATCAACCCACAAGCTAACTGTCTATTGAGATCTTTGTTGGGATCTGCTTTTACAGTCATTAGTCTAAGTTAACCATACTTTGCTTCTGGGGCCTATTATGGAATCTATTGTTTCACAAATGAAAAAAAGGTGTTTATATCCCATCACAACCACCCCCCCCAAAAAACAAGAAATGAACAAAAAAACATGTGCACAAAAAAAACACACCAAAAACTTGACCAGAAGTGATTAAAGGTATACAGCAATTCTGATTTAAAAGTTTAGAGGGAAGCGGCTGTGGCTCAATCAGTAGGGCTCCCATTTACCATATGGGAGGCCTCGGGTTCAGTTCCCGGGGCCTCCTGGTGAAGGCAAGCCTGCCCGCACGGCGTGGTTAGCTGACCCAGCGAGCACAAGCAGCAAGGGGGGGATAAATGAATAAATAAATAAAATCTTTAAAAATAAATAAATAAATAAATAAATAAAAGTTTAGAATCTGAGTAAAACAATAGAGAAGATCCATTTAAGTTGAGACATTTGTTTTGTTTTGTTTTAAATGTATATATCAAATTTCAGATGAAATCTGTTGAGCAAATATTTCTGATGGAGTCTTTGGAGGGTTCTTCTGCTGCTCTGGGCAGCCAAGAAGACTGCCAAGTATGCCTTGGTTGACTTTGCCTCTCTTGTCTTCAGTTTTTATCTGTCCTAATCCTAAGATTGGATGTTTTCTCACTATTAGCATATGTTAGGAACCAATGGATTTCATTTCTGGTTTTGTGCAAACAACTATCACTGCATAATGTAGGGTAGGTTAATTTTTTCCTTCTAATTTAACAATAACTGGCTTATTAACAAGAAATCCACAAATGCTGAATAATGGGCTTTCTGTCCCTGTAGGATATAATGTTTTGTTCCAAAGTGTCACTGAGACAAGCCTACTCTATACTAACAAAAGAATCTAGAAATAGTATCTTTGATTGGAAGTAGACATGTGGTCATTACTTTGTTTATGTTTTATGGCAAACTCTAACTTACCTGTACTAATAAGATCCATGGTAGAGTTAACCTCAAGATGACTATATTTGGATCTGGAATTTTTTCATGATCTTTCTGGACACCGGATTGATAGTCCAAGAGATTTTATTTAGATAGATAATTAAATTGGATTTTAGCTCCCAACAAAGGGGATGGACAGTTTACAAAAAAAAAAAAAAAATACAAATAATCAAATGAATATATAAAATTTCACTCTCACAAATAATAAAAAAATTTGCAATGTAAATGGCAATAAGTTACTTATTTCTCCTTAGGTTTTTTTTTTTTTTAGGTAAGGGGGCAAGGGATTGAACCTGAGGCCTTGTATGTGGGAAGCCGGCTAAGTTGGTTTTTTCATTTGTTTTGCCCATTGTTTGTTTTTTTTCTTCAGAAGGCACCTGGACCTCCCAGCATGGGAGGCAGGGGCTCAACCACTGGAGCCACATTTGCTCCCAATTCTGCTTAAGTTTTATTTATTATTTTTTTAGGAGGTACTGGGGATTGAACCTGGGATCTCATACATGGAAAGCAGGCGCTCAACCACTGAGCTACATCTGCTCCCCTGTGCTTAAGTTTTTAAAATGATAATTTTTAATTCTGGGGAAGATTTGAAAAAAATTGTTTTTTTTTTTTGCTTGTTTGTTTTTTAAATATTGCTGATAGGAACATAGTTTGGCAACATGTATTAAGATACTAAAAAGTTAATGCCTTTTCATTGGGTAGGAGGAATGGGGAGTAATTGCTAATGGGTACAGGTTTCTTTTTGGGTTGATGAAAATGTTCTAAAATTAGATAGTGATGAGGGTTGTACAACTCTGAGAACATACTAAAAACCGTTGAATTAGACAATTTAAAGAGCTAATTTATGGTATGTGATTTCATATCAATAAAGCTATTATAAAAGTAGTTCATACCTTTTGACCCAGTTATTCCACTTAAAGTAGTCAATTATTGGTAAAGACAAAGATTTATGTCAGTGATGTGTATTTCAGCTTTACTTTATTGCATAAAAAAAAATGGAACCATCTTAAAATTCCAACTAAGGAAAGGTTTAAAAGACTAATGGTGGGAGGCAGCTGTGGCTCAATCAGTAGGGCTCCCATTTGCCATGTGGGGGGCCCCGGGTTCGGTTCCCGGGGCCTCCTGGTGGGGGCAGGCCCGCCCGTGTCGCGTGGTTAGCTGACCCGGCGAGCACAGGCAGCAAGGGGGGGATAAATGAATAAATAAATGAAATCTTTTTAAAAAAAAAATAAAATAAAAAAATGACTAATGGTACACACAGAGACACATATAATGCAATCATTTTAGAAGATTTAATGCTTTTTTGGTGATATGGAAAACATGTCTATGTATTAAGTGAAGAACAAAGTTTCTATAAACAAGATATGCTATATACTTCCATGGTGTTTATATATATGTGAATTGTTTTTAAAATGAAGGGAATAACCTCTATTTTGGTATATGTATGTGGGTGATGAATCTTAAACTTTTTAATATGGGAAATTTAAACATAAGTAGAGAGAATATTATATACCACCATGTACCCAGCTTTAAAAAATTTCAACTCATGGCCAATTATGTTTCTTCTATACCCCATCTCTTCTTCCTCTTCCTTTATTATTTTGAGGCAACTCCCAGATATTTCAGTGTATATCTAAAGAATAAACACTTAACATTCTACCATTACCATATGTAAAAAATTGATTCTAGTCAGTGTTCAAATTTCCAATTTTCTCATAAATATCATAAATATTGCTTTTTTAAAAATAGGTTATTTGAATCAGGATCCAAATGAAGTCTGCACATTGCTGTTTACTTTGTCTCTTTTACAACTCTTTTACTCTATAGATTCCCTGTCCATCTTTTTTGCCCTTGCAATTTATTTTTTGAAGAAACCAGTTTGTGCTGTAAAGTTTCCCACAAACTGGATTTGCTGATTGTATTCCCATGGTTTAACATCTTCCCCTGTTCTCTGTACTTCCTGCAAATTGGCAGTTGGATCGAGAGGCTCTATCAGATTCAGGTTCAAAAATGAAAATAAAATGTCAGGGGAGCGGGAAGCAGGTGTGGCTCAAGCAACTGAGCTCCCGCCTACCACATTGGAGGTCCTGGGTTCGGTTCCTAGTGCCTCCTAAAGAAGACAAGCAAGAGAGTGAGCTGATGCGACAGGTTGGCACAGTGAGCTGACTCAACCAGACAACGTAACGAGATGATGCAATAAAGAGACACAAGGAGGAAACACAATGAGAGATACAACAAGCAGGGTGTAGAGGTGGCTCAAGAAATTGGGTGACTCCCTCCCACATAGGAGGTCCCGGGTTCGGTTCCCAGTGCCTCCTAAAAGGAAGACAAGCAGACACAGAGAGCATACAATGAACAGACAGAGAGCAGACAGCAAGCACAAATGACAGGGGTGGGGGGATAAATAAATAAAATAAATCTTAAAAAAAAAAAAAAAAAAAGACAGGAGAGGGAAGCAGATGTGGTTCAAGCAGTTGAGCACCTGCAACAAACAACAAGCAAAACAAATGAAAAAATCAACTCAGGGAGCTGATAAGGCTCAGTGGTTGAGTCCTGGTTTCCCACATATGAGGTCCTGGGTTATATTAAAAACCAATGATTATACACTTTAGACAGAATGTATGGTATGTGAATATATCTCAATAAAACTCCTTAAAAATAAATAAATAAATAAATGTGCAAGAATAGCTAGAAATAGCACCTATGTTGGCAGGAGAAGGATAGAGAGATTAGGAGGTGAAGAATTTTCTTGTTTTTTTTTTTTTTTTTTTGTCTGTTTTTTGTTTCTTATTATTATTATTGAAATAATGAAAATGCTCTAATAATGATTGAAGTGATGAACGCACAACTATGTGATTATACCAAATACCACTGATTGTACACTTTGGATGAATTGTATGCTTTATTAGTATGTATCAGTAAAATTTATTTGTTTAAAAAAAAAAAAGGAACTCAAGCCACGAAAAGACATGGAGGAACCTTGGATGAATATTGCTAAGTGTAAGACGCTAGTCTGAAAAGGCTCTACTGTATGATTCCAACTATATGGCATTCTGGAAAAGGTAAAACTATACAAACAGTAGAAAGGTCAGTGGGTAACAGAGGTTGGGAGGAGGAGGGATGAAATGTCAAGAACTGAACAGGGGATCAGCAAACTACTTGTTTTTATAAATAAAAGTTTTATTGGAACAAAGCCATGCTCATTTGTTTAGTGTCGATGGCTGCTTTTGTCTTACAAGGGCAAGGTGCAATAGAGACAGTCTGCCTCGCAAAGCCTAAAATGTTTATTAGCTGGCCCTTTAAGAAAAAGTCTACCAGCCCCTTGTCCCTTAGATTATTTAGTCTAGTCTATTCTCTTCAACTGAGTAAACTGAAGCTCACAGAAGAATAACTTCTCTAAGGTGAAACTCAAGCTGGGATGCAATAAGGAATTCCATTTCCACAATACTTTCCACTAAACCAGGAAACTCTCAAAACAGACATGTGCCCCTCAGATACAGAGCTAAAAGCTCAGACTCTCATATCGCAGTCAGTATCCAAGAACACCAGCTAAAGGTCTGTGTAAACCTTGTTAAAATTCCAGAAAAACTTAATTTCCAAACCACATAAGCTTAGGGAAGGTTTGAAAACAAACAGGTGATGGGACTGTAACCTGGTTTAGCCTTTTAAATGGCACTGCTGTGACCCAAAATACCTCTCCTAGGAATCTATTCTACAATAACCAAAACACCAGCCTCAGTGACTAGATACATCTCTAGCATGTTTAGGAAAGCACTGTCTTATAAAAGCAAAAATGGACTTAAATTTCAATAGAGTAAACTTCTGAGGCAAATGAAATAAGCATTAACAGCAATAAATGTCATTAGGTATTTTTAAAAATTTAAAAAAAGAAAACACCATTTCACTTCTTTACCTTACTTACTTGGACTCTGTAGGCATTTGAGTTTTGTGACATAAACAATCTCCACTGTTAGGTTTCTTCTAAGACAGTGCAAATTCACTACTCAGCCATTTAGGCAATCAAGGATAAGACACCTGCAAAAGACAAGCTTCCTCGCTTACAAGAAGATCAGAAAACTGAGGTATTTTCACCTGGATTATTCAAACCCAAAAGCTCAAATATGTATCTGAAATTATAGCTAAACTACTTTTTAAATTTTTTATTATTTGCAAAATGCTCTGAAAGCAGAGTATTATCATAATTTGGAGAAAAGAGCAATTTAGTGAATAAGACTTCAGGAGTGTGTGAAATAATTTTGATGTCTAGAAGAACAAGGAAAACTGCACTAATAGGAGGGGCTGTAAATTCATAAACTATTTTAAATGTTGTAATATTTCCTCAGACAAGTCTCAAAATAGTCACGCAAGCAGTAGAAAGGAAAAAGGACACAAAAAGAAATTCTACATAGATTAATATGTGCATTTCTTAAATACTTTTTGGGTTCTATAAATAGAATGTTCTATAAACAAACAGACCTCAAAAGAGGCAATGTGAACATACCAAAATCAAGCAGGAAGCCATGACAGTAAAATATAGGTATTGCACCTAATGAATGCTGTCATTGATTTGAATCAGTTGGCCAAGCCTTCTCCCAAGTGTGAATTCAAATACACATCCATGAGTGTATTTATTTACTCTCTTGGCAAATCTCAGGAGGTTTCATAGTTGCGATTTAAAATAATTCCACTTAAAAAAAGAGAGAGAGAGAGCGCGCAACCTCTTTTCCTTGAAAACTATTAGTTAAATAATTTGACCAGTTTCCTGGGAAAGAGGTTTTATATATGAGAACCCAGACACCCTGGGGCAAACAATTCAGTTCACATACCAACTTTTAAACTTTTACAATATAGGAATTCTTTGTGTTATCAAATTAAATTTCTCAACCAAAAGTCTCTAATTTTAATCCTTCCTCCCCAACTGTCCTACATATAACGCTCAGCTTTATTTTATCAGGACTGTAGCAGATTTTCTAAAATTAAATTCTGACTGACTCTTTCCCCTGCCATCAACAACAAATAATGCACAGTAATCTCAAAGATGACCCCAAGTTTTATGCGAAAATTCAACATCAACCATATACTTAAACAATGCTGGGGGAAGCGGCTGTGGCTCAATCAGTAGGGCTCCCGTTTACCATATGGGAGGCCCCGGGTTCGGTTCCTGGGGCCTCCTGGTGAAGGCAAGCCCGCCAGCACGGCGTGGTTAGCTGACCCAGCGAGCACAAGCAGCAAGGGGGGGATAAATGAATAAATAAATAAAATCTTAAAAAAAAAAACAATGCTGGGCTGACAATCCCACCAAAGGAGGACCATAGCTACACTGCTAGGGCTACCCAGGCTGCCCTGGATTTGGAGTAAATAAAAGGCTAGGAAGCAGATGCGGCTCAAGCAGGTGAGCACCCACCTCCCACATGGTAGGTCCTGGTTCAGTTCCTGGTGCCTCCTAAAGAAAACAAACAAACAATGAGCAGGCAACAAGTAAAAACAACAAGCAGATGAGGAAGCCAACTCAGGGGAGTGGATGTGGCTCAGTGGTTGAGCTCCAGCCTCCTACATACAAAATCCGTAGTTCAATCCCTGGTCTCAGTACTTTAAAAAAAAAGGCTAGCGGGAAGAGCGGGTATAGCTCAGTGGTTGAGCACCTGCTTCCGATGTACAAGGTCCCGAGGTTCAATCCCCGGTGCCTCCAAAAAAAAAAAAAAAAAAAGCATTTATTTAATAAAACAATAACAAAAGAAAAATAATAAATAAATTAAAAAAAAAAAAAAAAAGGCTGGAGGGAAAGAGATGCTAGGAAAATTCTCACTGGCCTAGCAGAGGCAGACTGACTACAACAGCACAGTCAGTCCAAGAGAATATTTTCTGTGATGATATGAAATGACCCAAACGTTCTATATATCTCATCTCTGTGGTGCAATATGGGAGCCACTAGCCACATGTGGCTACCAAACTCTTGAAGGCAACTTGTGCCAATCAGAAACTGAAGTTTTAATTTTACTTCATTTTAAATAGTTACATGTAGCTAGTGGCAACCATAAGGAACAGCACAGAACTAGAGGTTTTCTTTCACCTGTACACTCAGTTCAAAAACTAAATTGTTCTGCCTACTGCCTACTAGAGATTGTGCCAGGCTCTGAAAAAAGAAGATGAATGAGAAACTCCCTGTCCTAAAGTAAGATCTAATGAAGGAGAGATAGATAATTTACAATCCATTGCAGTACAATGTCTTAATGATAAAGATATAATCAGACTTCCGGGAAGATGGCGGACTAGAAAGACACAGGACTCTCTTCTCCTCCAGAAAAATAACTACAAGACAGGCTGAAACAGCCTGGAAAAGATCTTCTAGGGTTTAGGACACCAGGCAAGGCTGGACACCGCCCAGAGGAGAGAGGGACAAAGGAGGGGAATCACAATGACAGAATTGTGAGTTAAAACGAGCGGCTGCAGCTGCTGGCACCCTCCCCCACCCTAAAGACACTTTAGAATACTCAGGACTCTGGGCCTGTGGCTACAGACAAAGGGGAGCCTCAGGGATACACCACCCCAGGAAAAGGGGAGAGAGAGGGACACAGCCTAAGGTTGACCCTGCTTCTGATCCACAAATTTGGTGTGCTGTGTCCTATCAGTCCTTCCAGGCTGGTAGGGACCATGCCATGGTTTGCCCTGGGAGCCAGCAAAAAACTGGAGAAATCCTCTCAATCTCCCTCTCTTCTAGCCAGGACTGATTGTTAAGGACACATCTCCCCAGGAAAGGGGAGAAAGAGGGACACAGCCTAAGGCTGACTCAGCTTTTGACCCACAAATTTGGTCTGCTGTGTCCCAGGAGCTCTGCCAGGCCAAGTGGGGCTGCACCATTGTTTGCCTTGGGAGCAGGCAAGGGGCTAAAGATATACAACCCTCCCAATCTCTTTACTAACCCGGACTGATTGTTGAGGTCTCTGAGGGGAGTGGAGGTGTTTCCTACAGGGAAAGGGGAGGGGGCTGCCAGAGAAGGCTGGAGAACTATCTCTGAGAAAGTCTGAATTACAAGGCTCTTCGCCTCCAGGAAGGAAGCTCTAATACACTGATCCCAGCTGTGTTGCAACAAATTCACTCTGACCAGGCATTGAACTGAGAGCTGCCAAAGCACACCATATGCTGGCAGACCAAGAAAGTGCATGCGAGAAAATTAAAAATAAGTAAGAGAGGCTTTTTCCAGCCTCTACAGCCTCCCTCCTGTAGGCCCTAGGAAGCAGGTCTACAACCAAAAACTAGGTCCAGAGCCCAGTTTCAATCAACTAGCAGGGTCAATCCTAACATTCCACGTCGAGCCAAAAATCAAAAAGCAATGGTAACACACAGCCTGCCACTAAATCCCTACAAAAAAAGAAATTGAGCAGCTGAGTAAACTAGATCCTTATCAGATGCCTAGACATCAGCAAAAAATCACAAGCCATACTAAGAAAATAGAAGACATGGTCCAAGAAAAGGAATATATCAAAGCCCCAGAAGAGACGCAGGATTTGCGAGAACTAATTACCAAGATGAGCACAAATTTCCAAAATCAAATTAATGACTTGAAAGACAATATGGCTAAAGAGATAAATGACACCAAGAACACATTCGGGGAGCAGAGGTGGCTCAAGTGATTAGGTACCACCCTCCCCATGGGAGGCTCCAAGTTCAGTTCCGTATGCCTTCTGAAAACAAGATGAGCACAAAATGAGCAGTGAGTGTAAACAATGGGAATGGGAAACAAATAAATAAATCTTTAAAAAATAAAACCTAAAAAAATAAATCTTTAAAAAAAAAAAAAGAAAACTTGAGCAACAGCAAAGAACAATTTGAAATCCTGAACAAAAAAGTAACCAAAAAAAAAAAAAAGTAACCGAGATCACGGGAATGAAAGACACAATAGGTGAGATCAAAATCACATTAGAGGCATACCAACAGCAGGCTCGAAATGATAGAAGACAGAATACGTGATACCAAAAACAGAACAGCTAAAATTGGAGAGAAAAGAACAGTGAAAGAAAAGAACGGAAAAAATGGAGCAGAGGCTCAGAGAATTGAATGAAAACATGAAACTCAACAACACATGTGTCATGGGAGTTCCAGAAGAAGAGATGGGAAAAGGGGCAGAAAGAGTATTTGAGGAAATAAAAGCTGAAAATTTCCCAACCCTCATGAAAGAAATGAACTTACATGTCCAAGAAGCGCACCGTACCCCAATTAAAATATATCTGAGGGAAGCGGCTGTGGCTCAATCAGTAGGGCTCCCATTTACCATATGGGAGGCCCCGGGTTCGGTTCCCGGGGCCTCCTGGTGAGGGCGGGCCAGCCCGCACGGCGTGGTTAGCTGACCCAGCGAGCACAAGCAGCAAGGGGGGGATAAATGAATAAATAAATAAAATCTTTAAAAAATATATATATATATATATATATATATATATATATATATCTGAATATGGGAAGCGGATGTGGCTCAATCGATAGGGCTCCAGTTTACCATATGGGAGACCCCGGGTTCAATTCCCGGGGCCTCCTGGTGAAGGCAAGCCAGCCTGCGCGGCACGGTGAGCTAACGCAGCAGGACGACCCAACAAAGGGAGACAAGGAGACACAGAAAAACATACAGCGAGCACAAGCAGCAAGGGGGGATAAATAAATAAATAAGATCTTAAAAAATATATATATATATATCTGAATAGACCTACTCCAACACATATTACTCAGAATGTCAAGTGTCAAAGATAGAGAAAATTCTCAGAGCAGCAAGGGAAAAGCAAACCATCACATACAAGGGATGCCTAGTGAGACTTAGCATGGATTTCTCTTCAGAAACCATAAAGGCGAGAAGACAGTGGTATGGTACAATTAGGAAATTGGAAGAGAAAAACTGCCAGCCGAGAATTCTTTATTGAGCAAAATTATCCTTCAAATATGAAGATGAGTATAAAATATTCACAAACAGAAACTAAGAGAGTTTGCAAAAAAGAATCCACATTTGCAGGAAATATTAAAGAAGCCTTAAAACCTGAAATTAAAAGACAGGAGAGAGAGGCTTGGAGGAGAGTATAGAAGAATAGTAGAAAGGATAAACAAAAGAGTAAAAAGATAAGACTAAAATATGATATGACACATGAAAACCAAAGAATAAAATGGTGGAAGTAAACAGTGCATTTACAGTAACATCACTGAATGTGAATGGATTAAACTCTCCAATCAAAAGATACAGACTGACAGAACTGATAAAAAAACATGAGCCATCCATACACTGCTTACAAGAAACTCACCTTTGACCCAGGGATACAAACCAGCTAAAAGTGAAAGGCTGGAAAAAGATACTCCATGCAAACAGTAACCAAAAAAGAGCAGGGATAGCTATACTAATATCAGACAAAACAGGCTTTAAATGCAAAAAAGTTATAAGAGATACAGAAGGCCATTATATATTAATAAAAGGGACAATCCACCGGGAAGATATAACAGCCATAAACATCTATGCACCTAACCAGGGTGCATAGACCATAAAACTAAACAGACCCAAAATAAACTATACAGACCCAAAATAAACCATAAAACTACTAGAAGAAAATGTAGGGAAACATCTTCAAGACCTTGTAGTTGGTGGTGGTTTCTTGGACCTTACACCCAAAGCATGTGCAACAAAAGAAAAAATAGATAAATGGGACCTCCTCAAAATTTGTGCGAAGAAATACAAATGGCAAAAAAAAACATGAAGAAATGCTCAACATCACTCATGATTAGGGAAATGCAAATCAAAACTACAATGAGATATCATTTCACACCTATCAGAATGGCCACTATTAAAAAGACAGAAAACTACAAATGCTGGAGAGGTGGAGAGACAGGAACACTTATTCACTGTTGGTGGGAATGCAGAATGGTACAGCCACTCTGAAGGACTGTTTGGCAGTTCCTAAACAAGTTGAATGTGGACTTGCCACGTGACCCTGCGATACCACTACTGGGTAGATACCCAGAAGAACAGAGAGCAGGGACATGAACAGACATCTGCACACCTATGTTCATAGCGGCATTATTCACGATTGCCAAAAGTTGGAAACAACCCAGGTGTCCATCAACCGATGAATGGATAAACAAACTGTGGTGTATTCACATGATGGAATATTATGCAGCTGTAAAAAAGAAATGAAATCGTAAAGCATATGACAACATGGATGAACCAGGAGGACATTATATTGAGTGAAGCAAGCCAGACCCTAGCGGACAAATACTGTATGACTGCGTTACTATGAACCAAATATACTGTGTACCATATTGCATGAGTCAAAAAAAAAAATATGTATCCAGTACATTTAATTGAGAAATGTATGTTTTTACTCAACTGTGTTTTCTTTTTATTTTTTAATTATTGTTTATATTTTCAATTATTAAATGTACAAAATAAAGTTAAAAATAAAAAGATAATGGTAAAAGGGTTCAAATAATTAAAAGGAAAAAACAATCCTAAAGGTTGTTTTGCACCTAAATACAATGCTTTAAAGTACATGAAGCAAACAACAATAGAACTGCAAGGAGATTGACACATCCCTAACAACAGATCTAGACGACTCCTCTTGATATCTGATAGAACAAGGAGACAGAAAATCAGCAAGGATAGAGAAAATCTTAACAACACTATCAACCAAGTTGACCTAATTTATGACATTCATAGAACACTTCACCCAACAAAATACACCTTCTTTTTGAGTATACATGGAACATTCACCTAGATAGCAATATTTATACCTTAAAACTTCAAAAAAATTTTTTTTAATTTAAGTCATATAAAATATATTCCCTGACTGTAATAGAATTGAATTAGAAATCAACAACAAAAAGATACCTGGAAAATTCCCAAATATTTGGAAATAAACAGAAATACATAAGATTCTGGGGGGAACAGAAGTAAAGGGACCTAGTACCACCTGGGAGCAAAGAGAATAATGACAAGAGAAGGCAAGCTGCGGAAGGTGATGGCTAGGAGTTAGTCATCACAACAGTGAGTAACTACAAGGTACGTGAGGGGAATTACAAAGACGTCAGTATTGCTTGAAGATCAAATTCAAGATGAAAAGACATAAGAGTGAATAGGTGAAGAGAAATAAGAGAGATTTAGAAGTCAAGTCATCCTTCACCTCTTTCTTCCCATCACCACATCCCAGCCTAACCAATCTACCACAAACCTCTAAGCAGCTTTTTAATTATTTCTCTCCATTCCCACTGTTATCAAACTAGTAAAAGATCTGACACATGATCTATTTCAACAGCCTAACTTCCTTCATCCATACTTATCCCACCCCAATTCATTCTCTATCTTGTAGCAAGAGACTTATTTTTTTTTTTATAGCATTTTTTTTTTTATTTTTTTAAGATTTTATTTATTTATTCATTTATCCCCCCCTTGCTGCTTGTGCTCGCTGGGTCAGCCAACCACGCCGTGCGGGCGGGCTTGCCCCCACCAGGGGGCCCCAGGAACCGAACCCGGGGCCTCCCATATGGCAAACAGGAGCCCTACTGATTGAGCCACAGCCGCTTCCCAAGAGACTTATTTTTAAAATACACAAAGCTGATTACACCACTCCCTACTTAAAGCCGTTCATGGTTTTTCTAGTCTACTACATGTGCTAATCCTAGGACCAAGATTCTAGGCCTAGAATCTCCTTTCCCCTCCCTTCACTGGCAACTGGCTAAAGGATAGACCAGATTTCTCTGTATTATTTTTTACAACTGCATGTGAATCTACAACTATCTCAAAATAAAACTTTTAATTAAAAAATTAATAAAGAAAGAAATCTCTTAAGAAACCAAATAAACGCACAGGAGAAAAAGAAAAAGGAAAAAACAACAAAAATATCCCAAAACAAAAACAAATACTGACATCTGGGATTCCCTCAAAGAAAAAAAAAAAAAAAGGTTGGCTCCCTGCCCAATTACCCTACAGTGAAACTCACTAGTGACAAACCATGGCCACCGACAAAGCACTATTCAGTGCCTTACTCCTAAATATGAACAGTCAAGGATCAACAGGTATTTGAAGAAAGTCTTTATTATGAAAGAGAGAAAACCAAAACAGAAAAAAGGAATCTGAGAGAATAAAGGAAATAAGAAAACTTCAAAAAACTATAATGAATGTCCTTAGAGAAATGAGAGGATGTTGCATCCATAAAGAGGAAGCTATGAAAAAAGTACAAAGAGCTTTGTGAAACTGTTTATCATAAATAATTATGTCAGCTGAACTTTCCAAATTCAATAATAAGAAAATAACCCAATTAAAAATTAGAAAAATATTTCAACAGACACTTCACCAAAGTTCTACCAATGGCAAATAAGTACCTGAAAAGATGCTAAGCATCATTAGTCATTAGGGAAATGCAAATTAAAACCACAATGAAATAACAGTATACATCTATCAGAAAGACTAAATTTTTAAAAATAAAAATAAATTTTTAAAAAAGCTAAGTGCTGGGGAGAATAGGGAACAAATAAACCCTCATATATTGCTGGTGTGAATGCAAAACAGTATATAGCCACTTTGGAAAACAGTCTGGCAGTTTCTTATAAAGTTAAAATACACTTAGCATACAACCCAACAATTCCACTCCTAGGTATTTCCCCGAGAAATGAAAACTTATATTCACACAAAAACACAAAAAGCTGTAAGAGAATGTTTATAGCATTTTTATTCATTATCTCCAAAACCTGGAAAAAACCCAAATGTCCTTCAACTGGTGGACAGATTAACCAAATGTGGTACAGCCATTTAATATAAAAAGGAATGAACTATTGATACAAACAATATCTTGGATGAATCTCAAATGCATTATGCTAGGTAAAAGAAGCCAGAATCAAAAAGCTACATGCTGTGTAATTCCATTTATAAGACATTCAGGAAAAAGCAAAATTATAGACAGAAAACAGATCAGTGGCTGCCAAGGGTGGAGGAGTGGGGAAGGGTTGGCTATAACGAAGCACAAGGGAATTTTGAAGGATGACGGATGTTTGATTGTGGTGGGTTAAAGAACCACAGGTGATTGTTCAAAACTCATAGAACTGTGCACTAAAAAAGATGAATTTTACTATATGATAGTTATACTTCAATTTAAAATATGTATATCATTAATGTCCTCAGAGAGATATAAGATGATGCTGTATCAACGAACAGGGTGCTATGAAAAAGGAAAAGAGAAAACAGCTTTCAGAAATTAAAACTCTGATAGGTGATATAAAAACTGATTCAATAAAAGATCTGGAAGATAAGAGGAAGAAAAATCTCCTAGAAAGCAGCCCATAAGACAGAAAGATAAACAATAAAAATCACTCTAGAAGATCCAATATCAAGGACCAAGCATATTAGGGCAAGAAAATTAACAAATAATAGAAGAAATTTTCCCAGAGCTAAAGGACGTGAGTCTCCAGATTTAAAGGGCCCATCAAGTACCCAGCACAATGAATGAAAAAAGAGCCTTACCAAGGGATATCACTGCAAAACTGCAGAATATAGGAAACAATGAAAAGAGCCTAAAAGCTTTAGAAAGGAAAAAAACTAGTCAGACACCAAGGACGTAATTAGAATGGCAACACTGGATACTGGCACTAAAGCACGTGCTTCAAAACTCTTAAGTGAAACTGATTCTTTTATTTAGGATCCTATACCCCACCAAACAATCCAACAAGTATCAGGGTTGAAAAGGACATTCTCAAACATGTAATGATACAAAAAAATTTACTTCCCATGCACCCATTCTTGGGAAGCAACTAGAGGTGCTCTAGAGAAAAAAAGGAAGTAAAGCATGAAAGATATAGTAACCCAGAAACAGGAGATCAACCTCGGAAAGCAGAAAAAAAAAAAAAAAAAAGTCCCAATGTGATGATCAACAGATTTACTGAGCCACCAGTTAAGGCGAGGGCAGGAATGCTGAGGGCTGCAGAAGGGAGATCAATAAGGGGAAAAAAAGGGAATACTTACATTTAAGAGTTTTAAAAATAAGTGATATTTTACAGACTTGACAAGAGCACTGGGCTAAGAATATAGAACACTAAGCAAATGAAAAAATTAGACAGTAAATCCAGGAAGAGTTAGCAAATACAACAAAAAAAACCTACAATCCCAGCACATTACTTGATTCAATGGCAAATAATATTTACATAGTCATAACAGTGTACTCAATCCCTAATGATTTACCTAAAATATAACTATAATGAGATGATAAGGAGAGAGTAAGGGGGATTTTACCGTAACAAAGTTAAGAGATAAATGTCTATAATTGATAAATCAAGTAATAGTAATATAAATATATTATTTTAAAATGTGGGGGTAAATACTAGGAAAAAAAAAACAACTAAAAGAGCTGAAAGTGGTTACCTTTGGGGAGGTCTCAGGGTGAGAAGAGATAGAACTGCTTTTGTTCACTGTGAGCCTTTATTTAATACATTTTAATGTAACTATGTTCTTATATTTCTCTGACAAAAATAAAAATATGGGGAAAATCTTGCCATACAATAAAGTGAAAATAATGATCCCAGTTATATCTCTTTAAAAATATGGGAGGCGGCTGTGGCTCAATCGGTGGGGCTCCCGTTTACCATATGGGGGGCCCCCGGTTCGGTTCCTGGGGCCTCCTGAGCGTGGTTGGCTGGCCCGGCGAGCGCAGGCAGCAAGGGGGGGATAAATTAATAAAAAAATAAAATCTTTAAAAAAATATATATATGTAGAGGGAGCAGATATGGCTCAAGCTGTTTGAGCTCCTGCCTTGCTCATGGGAGGTACCAGGGTGCCTCCTGAAAAACCAAAACAAACAACAACTAAAACAGAGGAAAAAACCAACTCAGGGAAGCTGATGTGGCTCAGTGGTTGAGCGCTGGCTTCCCACATACAAGGTCTCGGGTTCAATCCCTGGCCCCAGGGTTACAGGGAAAAAAAAAAAAAGTGCTAAGAGTACTTTTTCTAACTTTAATTGGCCACTGTAAGTAACAGAAGTTTCTTTATTATTTATTATAGTTCTGAAATTAATGTTAGGTGAACTAAAAATTTTAAGTTAAACATTTGATATTTCTTTTAAAAGGAGAAAAAGAAAGCTTTTTTTTTTTTTTTTAATGTATTTTTAATTAAATGTGGTCCTCAAAATATATGTATAGTTTGAGGCCAGCTCCAGACCTGGTGGCTGGGGCAAGCATTCTGGACCCAGATATGGCATGCAGCTTCCACCAGTCCATCGCCTCAGCTTTCCAGAGTGTTGGATCTTCTATGAGAAACCTTGGTCAATACCTGAGTTCCAAATTGCAAAAAAGTAGCTCATTTTCAGCTTTCTGTGGATGCTCTATTGGAAAACAACAATGACAATTCAAAACCAAATAAGAAAGTTGAAGCCAAGAGTGAAATCAGCACTGGACAAGGAATTGTGAATTTCAAAATAAACTGAAAACTATTAAAGACAGTGCTACAAGTAACTGAAGATAGCTCAAAATATGAATTAAAAACTGAACTTTTCTCTGGTCTTCCCCAAAAGAAGGTAGTGGTTAAATTCAGTTCACCTAATATTGTCAAAATATTTCACATTGGACATTTGCATTCTTACAATCGTAGGAAATATTACAGCAAATCTCAAAGAAGCTTTATTAGGACATCAAATAACGAGAATATATTACCTTGGAGATTGGGGCATGCAATTGGTCTTCTAGGAACTGGCTTCTAAACATTTCGCTATGAAGAAAAACTCCAATCCAATCCTTTGCAGCATCTCTTTGAAGTTTATGTACAAGTTAATAAAGAAACAGAAGGACTTCCAGGAAGATGGTGGATTAGTAAGACACGGGAATCTCTTCTCCAGAAAAATAGCTTGAGGAAAGGCTGAAACAACCCCGAAAAAGATTTTCTAGGGTTTAGGACAGCAGGTGAAGGCTGAACACCACCCAGAGAAGAGAGGGACAAAAAAGGGAAATCCCAACAACAGAACCTTGAGTTGGAACCAGCAGCAACTGCTGCTGCCGACACCCTCCCCCACACTCTTTAGAATTCTAGGGCCTCTGGGACTGCAACTACAGACAAAGGAATCTAACACTCCCGGAAAGGGGACAGAGAGGGACACAGCCTTAGGCTGACCCATGTTCTGACCCGCAAATTTGGGCTGCAGAGACCCAGGGACCCTTCCACACGGTGGTTTGCCCTGGGAGCCTACGAAGGACTAGAGAAATCTGACCCTCGCAACCTCCCTCTCTTCTAGCCTGCACTAATTGTTGAGGACTCCACAGGAGAGGGGAGAGAGAGCCTGGGGAAGACCCGGCTTTTGACTCACAGGTTTGGTCTGCCTTGTCCCAAGAGCCCTTCCAGGCCCAGTGGGGCTGTGCGATTGTTTGCCTTGGAATCTGCAAGGGGCTAAAGATATATAAACCTCCCAATCTCCTCCTCTACTAACAGGGACTGATTGTTTAGGATAAAGAGGGGAATGGAAATATTTCCTAGCTGGGAAAAGGGAGGGGGCTACCAGAGAAGACTGGAGAACTGTCTCAGAAAGTTTGAATTACAAGGCTCTTAGCCCCCAGACAGGAAGCTCTATCACATTGATCTGGTCTGTGTCACAACAAATACGCTCCGACCAGGCATTGAATTGAGAGCTGCCAACAAACACCATCTCCTGACAG
Source organism: Tolypeutes matacus (assembly GCA_026826555.1). NCBI lineage: Eukaryota > Metazoa > Chordata > Mammalia > Cingulata > Chlamyphoridae > Tolypeutes > Tolypeutes matacus. The sequence goes on from JAKSZT010054478.1 coordinate 6,746,947, forward strand.
ACCAAGGCAGTATACATAAGAAAATTAAAAATAAATAGGAGAGGCTTTTCTTGGCTTCTATAGCCTCCCTGCCCAAGGCCCGAGGAAATGACTCTACAACCAATTACTGGGTCCACTGCCCAGTTTTTGAGCAACTAGCAGGACAATCCTAACAAACAAGGTTGAGCCAAAAAATCAAAGAGCTGTGGTAACTCACAGCCTCCTGCCACTAAAACCCTATAAAAGACAGAGAGATAGAGAGCATCTAAGTAAAATACAAACTAACCAGATGCCTAAACACCAGCAAAAAATTACAAGACATACTAAGAAAACAGAAGACATGGCCCAAGAAAAGGAATACATCAAAGTCCCAGAAGAGATGCAGATTTGAGAGAACTAATCAGTGAGATGGGCACAAATTTCCAAAGTCAAATTAATGAGATGAAAGAGAATATAGTTAAAGAGATATATGAGGGAGGCGGCTGTGGCTCAATCAGTGGAGCTCCCGTTTGCCGTGTGGGAGGCCCCGGGTTCGGTTCCCCGGGCCTCCTGGTGGGGGCGGGCCCGCCCGCGCAGCGTGGTTGGCTGACCCAGCAAGTGCAGGCAGCGAGGGGGGGATAAATGAATAAATAAATAAAATCTTTAAAAAAAAGAAGAGATATATGACATCAAGAAGTCACTGAGTGAACGCATAGAAGAATTTGAAATCCTCAACAGAAAAGTAATGGAGTTCATGGGAATGAAAGACACAATAGGTGAAGTCAAAAATACATTTGAGGCATACAACAGCAGACTCGAAATGATAGTAGAAAGAATAAGTGATACCGAAGACAGAGCAGATAAAATTGAAGAGAGAAAAGACCAGAGAGAGAAAAGAATGGAAAAAATTGAGCAGGGGCTCAGAGAGTTGAATGACAACACAAAACGCAACAACATACGTGTCATGGGAGTTCCAGAAGGGGAAGAGAAAGGAAAAGGGGCAGAAAGAGTATTTGAGGAAATAATAGCTGAAAATTTCCCAACTCTCACAAAAGAAATGAACTTACATGTCCAAGAAGCACACCGTACCCCAATGAGAATAAATCCAAATAGACCTACGCCAAGACACATATTATTCAGAATGTCAAATGTAAAAGATAAAGAGAAAATTCTCAGAGCAGCAAGAGAGAAGCAAACGATCACGTACAAAGGATGTCCAGTAAGACTTAGTGCAGATTTCTCTTCAGAAACCGTTGAGGCGAGAAGACAGTGGTGTGATACAAATAGGAAACTGAAAGAGAAAAACTGCCAGACAAGAATTCTTTATCCAGCAAAACTGTCCTTCAAATATGAAGGTGAGTATAAAGCATTAACAAACAAACAGAAACTAAGAGAGTTTGCAAAAAAGAATCCACCTTTGCAGGAAATATTAAAGGAAGCCTTAGAACCTGAAAGAAAAGACAGGAGAGAGAGGCTTGGAGGAGAGTATAGAAGAAAGAAAAGCAGAAAGGATAACCAAAAGAGTAAAAAGAGAGACAAAAACAAGATGACATATGAAAACCAAAGAATACAATGGTTGAAATAAATAGTGCATTTTCAGTAATATCATTGAATGTGAATGGATTAAACTCCCCAATCAAAAGAAACAGGCTGATAGAGTAGATAAAAAAACATGAGCCATCCATATGCTGCTTTGCTTAAAAGAAACTCACCTCAGACCTAAGGATACAAACCGGCTGAAAGTAAATGGTTGGAAAAAGATACTCCACGCGAATAGTAAACAGAAAAGAGCAGGGGCAGCTATACTAATATCAGACAAAACAGACTTCAAATGCAAAAAAGTGATAAGAGATACGTAAGGCTATTATATATTAATAAAAGGGACGATCCTCCAGGAAGATATAACAGTCATAAATATCTACGCACCTAAACCAGGGTGCCCCAAAATATAGGAGCCAAACACTGACAAAACTGAAGGGAGAAATAGACATTTCTACAATAATCGTTGGAGACTTCAACACCCCTCTCACATCATTAGATAGAACAACTGGACAGAAGATCAAAAAGGAAACAGAGAACTTGAACAATATGATAAACAAGTTAGACCTAACAGACATATACAGAACACTGCATCCAAACTCAGAGGGTTATACATTCTTCTCAAGTGCCCATGATTCTTTCTCCAGGATAGACCACATGTTAGGTTACAATACAGCTATCAATAAATATAAAAAGATTGAAATTATACAAAGCACCTTCTCAGATCATAATGGAATGAAACTAGAAATCAATAACAGACAGGAAAAAAGTAAATTTGCAAATGTGTGGAGACTGAACAACACACTCCTAAATATTAGGTGGGTCAAAGAAGAAATTGCAAGTGAAATCAGTAAATATATTGAGACAAATGAATATGAGAACACAACATATCAAAATTTATGGGGGGGGGTGTGGTTCAAATGGTTGGGCGTCCGTCTGCCATATGGAGGGACCTGGGTTCAATCCCTGAGACCTCCCAGTAAAAATAAAAAAATACATATATAGAAGGCGCATGAGCTCCAGGCTCTGTGTGCCAGTGGGCCGCCAGGCCCCTGGAGCCATGCAGCAAGATGATGACGTAACAGGAGAGAGACGCAGGGGAGAGACAAGACGAGATGCTCCAAAAGCTCCAAAAACCTGGAGCCGAGGTAGCATAGGTGGCAGAACACCTCTCTCCTACATCGGAGGTCTCCAGGATCGAATCCTGGTGAAGACTGGAGGAAGAGGATGAGAAGAGATGGCAGGAAATAGACACAAGAGAATTGCCCAGCAAATGGACACAAAAACAGCAAAAGGGGAAGGGGGGGTTTAAAATGGATTAAAAAAAAAAAAAAATTATGGGATACAGCGAAGGCAGTCTTGAGAGGGAAATTTATAGCCCTAAATGTCTATATTAAAAAACAAGAAAGAGCTAAACTCAAAGATTTAACCGAACAACTTGAGAAACTAGAAAAAGAACAGCAAACCAATCCCAACGCAAAAAGAAGGAAAGAAATAATAAAGATTAGAGCAGAAATAAATGAAAATGAGAACAGAAAAACAATAGAGAAAATCAAAACCAAAAGCTAGTTCTTTGAGAAGATCAATAAAATTGACAAACCCCTCGTTAGACTAACAAAGAAAAAAAGAGAGAAGATGCAAATAAATACAATCAGAAATGAAAGGGGGGAAATTACAAATGACCTCACAGAAATAAAAAGAATCATAAGAGGATATTATGAGAAATTATATGCCAACAAACTAGACAACATAGATGAAATGGACAAATTTCTAGAAAAGCACAACCAACCTACACTGACGCTACAAGATATACAAAAACTTAACAAACCAATAACAATTAAGGAGATTGAATCCGTCATCAAAAATCTCCCAGCAAAGAAAAGTCCAGGACCAGATGGCTTCACAGGAGAATTCTACCAAGCATTTCTAAAAGAATTAACACCAATCCTGTTTAAACTCTTCCAAAAAATTGAAGGATGGAAAATTACCCAACACATTTTATGAAGCCAACATCACCCTAATACCAAAGCCAGATAAAGATTCCACAAGAAAAGAAAATTACAGACCAATCTCTCTAATGAACATAGATGCAAATATTCTCAATAAAATACTTGCAAATCGAATCCAACAGCATATCAAAAGACTTATATATCACGACCAAGTGGGATTTATTCCTGGTATGCAAGGCTGGTTCAACATAAGAAAATCAATCAATGTAATATACCACATTAACAAACTGAAGGGGAAAAAAACACATGATCATCTCAATAGATGCAGAAAAGGCATTCGACGAAGTCCAACATCCTTTTTTGAGAAAAATACTTCAAAAGATAGGAATAAAAGGGAAATTCCTCAATATGATAAAAGGCATATATGAAAAACCCACAGCCAACATCATACTCAATGGGGAAAGGTTGAAAGCTTTCCCTCTAAGATCGGGAACAAGACAAGGATGCCCACTGTCACCATTGTTATTCAACATTGTACTAGAAGTTCTAGCTAGGGCAATTAGACAAGACAAAAAATTTAAAGGCGTCCAAATAGGAAAGGAGGAAGTAAAACTCTCACTATTTGTGGATGACATGATCCTGTACTTCGAAAATCCTGAAGTATCCACAACAAAGCTACTTGAACTAATAAATGAGTTCAGCAAAGTGGCAGGATACAAGATCAACATGCAAAAATCAGTAATGTTTTTGTACACTAGTACTGAACAACCTGAGGAGGAAATCAGGAGGAAAATTCCATTTTCAATAGCAACAAAAAGACTCAAATACCTAGGAGTTAATTTAACCGAAGAAGTATAGAACCTATATGCAGAAAACTACAAAGCAATGCTAAAAGAAATTTAAAAAGACCTAAACAAATGGAAAGACATTCCGTGTTCATGGACTGGAAGAATAAATACCGTGAAGATGTCAATCTTGCCCAAATTGATTTATAGATTCAATGCAATACCAATGAAAATCCCAACAGCTTACTTTACAGAATTAGAGAAGGCAATTACTAAATTCATCTGGAAGGGTAAGAGCACCCGAATAGCCAAAAGCATTCTAAAAAAGAAGAGCAATGTGGGAGGAATTTCACTGCCTGACCTTGAAACATATTACAAAGCTACAGTGCTCAAAAGAGCATTGTACTGGCATAAAGACAGATACATCGATCAGTGGAATAGAATTGAGAACCCAGAAATATACCCTCACCTATACAGTCAACTGGTTTTTGACAAACCTACCAAGCCCATGCTAAAGGGAGAAAACAGTCTCTTCAACAAATGGTGTTGGGAGAACCAAAAGAATGAAAGAGGACCCCTATCTCACTCCCTGTACAAGAATCAACTCAAAATGGATCAAAGATCTAAATATAAAAGCCAGGACCACAAAACTAGGGTGAAAAGGCAGCCAACTCAATGGGAAATAATATTTGGAAATCACATATCTGATAAGGGTTTAATATCCAGGAAACAGAAAGAGATGTTACAACTCAACAATAAAAAGACAAACAACCCAATTGAAAAATGGGCGAAGACTTGAATAGACATTTCTCCAAAGAAGAAATACAAATGGCAAAAAAATACATGAAGAAATGCTCAACATCAACTCATGATCAGGGAAATGCAAATCAAAACTACAATGAGATATCATTTCACACCTATCAGAATGGCCACTATTTAAAAGACAGAGAACACAAGTGTTGGAGAGGATGTGGAGAGGTAGGAACACTTCTTCACTGTTGGTGGGAATGCAGGATGGTACAACCACTATGGAGGACTGTTTGGCAGTTCCTAAAGAAGCTGAATATGGATTTGCAATGTGACCCTGCAATACCACTACTGGGTATATATACCCAGAAGAACTGAGAGCAGGGACATGAACAGACATCTGCACACCGATGTTCATAGCAACATTATTCACCATTGCCAAAAGGTGGAAACAACCCAGGTGTCCATCAACAGATGAATGGATAAACAAACTGTGGTCTATTCACACGATGGAATATTATGCAGCTGTAAAAAGAAATGAAGTCATAAAGCATATGGCAACATGGATGAGCCTGGAAGACATTATGTTGAGTGAAGCAAGCCAGACACAAAAGGACAAATACTGGGGGGCGGATGTGGCTCAAACGGTTGGGCATCCGTCTGCCATATGGAGGGACCTGGGTTCGATCCCCAGGACCTCCCGGTAAAATAAAAAAAAAAAAAAAAAAAAAAAATATATA
>JAKSZT010054478.1:6752764-6778740 GCA_026826555.1 Tolypeutes matacus
TATATATATATATATAGAAGGCGCATGGGCTGCCAGGCTCTGTGTGCCAGTGAGCCGCCAGGTCCCAGGAGCCATGCAGCAAGATGATGACGTAATAGGAGACAGACGCAGGGGGGAGACCGGGCAAGATGCTTCGAAATCTCTGAAAGCCAGGAACCGAGGTGGTGCAGGGGGCAAAACACCCCTCTCCTATATCGGAGGTCTCCAGGATCGAAGACTGGAGGAGGAGGATGAGAAGAGATGGCGGGAGACAGACACAGAGATTTGCCCAGCGAACGGACATAAAACAGCAAATGGGGAAGGGGGTGGTTAAAATGGATAAAGTAAGTAAATAAATCTTTTGAAAAAAAAAAAAAAAAGGACAAATACTGTATGAATGCATTACTATGAACCAAATATATTATGTAACATACTGTTTGATTAAAAAAAAAAAAATTTATGTATCCATTACATTTAACTGAGAAATGTATCTATTTACTCATCTGTGTTAACTTTTTAGTTTTTAATTGTTTATATTTTCAATTATTAAATGTACAAAATAAAGTTTAAAAAAAAATCATCAATAAAAGAAAAAAAAGAAGCAACAGACGACAAATGTATAGCAAAATCAGCACATGAGTTCTTCCAGCGATTGGAAATGGGTGACATGCAAGCACTTTCCTATTGTGAAAATTTCAGGACTTGAGCATTGAGTACATTCGGATTTATAAGCGTTCAGGAGTACACTTTGATGAATACTCAGGAGAATCATTTTATTGTGAAAAATCTCGTTTTTTCTTCCGGGAAGATGGCGGACTAGTAAGAAAAAAAAAAAAAGAAAAATCTCAAGAAACTTAAAGTCTTAAAGTTGCTAGACAGTAGAGGTCTCCTACAGAAAACAACAGATCTTGCAGCTGCTATAGATCGAAAGGCATAATTCACATTGATTTATGTGACAGATAAAAGACAAAAAAAGCATTTTCACAGCAAGTGTTCCAAGTGCTGAAGATCAAGGGATATGACTGGGCAGAAAGAGAGCAGCATGAGCCCTTTGCAGGGAATGAAGACCTGAAGAGGAGATGTTAATTTTCTAGAGGATGCTTTAAATGAGATTCAATTAAGAATGCTACAGAATATGGCTTCCATTAAGACAACTAAAGAACTTGAGAACCCACAGGAGACTACAGAGAGGGTCAGGCTCAGAGCACTCATTATTCAGGTCTTCAAGGGTTCACTGTTATCTGACTATCGGTTCAGTTGGGATCATGTTTTCCAGAGTCGCAGAGACACAGAAGTCTTCATACAGTACGGCACGCATGCCTCTCAGTTTAGAAGAGACTTTTGGATATGGTTATCTAAATGACTTCAATGCTGCTTGCTTACAAGAACCACAATCTGTTTCAATTCTACAACATCTTCTCAGGTTTGACTAGGTGCTTTATCAATCATCTCAGGACCTTGAACTCAGGCACACTGTCAGTTACCTTCTAACTCTTAAGTCACCTTGCCACTGTGGCACAGAAAATGCCACAAATAAAAGACAGTCCTCCTGGAGTGGCTGGGGCCAGACTTCATCTTTTCAGAGCTGTCTGTTCTGTCCTAGTCAACGGAATGAAACTTCTTAGAATAACAACTGTTTCTAGACTGTAATAGCTAATTAAAATGGGTTTAAAAATGCTTTTAAAAAAGGTGTTTACTTTGTAACTCAGTCAACAGCTTTCAATAGAATAAAATACTACCTTACTACACTGTTAAGTCAGTCTCCCTATCTTCACAGAATCACCGTCTTCATTCATGAAGAAATGCTGCCATATATTAATAATGGCTAATATTCATTGAGTCATACCATGTGCCAGCCACTGTTCTAGGCATTTCACATGTATTAAATCATTTAACCACCATATCATCTTAAATTAAGGACTATGATTTTTCTGTTTTACAAATGAAGAAAGTGAGGCACAGAGAGTTGAGAAAACTGCTCACCATCATAAAACCCAGCTTCAAACCCATGAACTCTAGTTCCAGATTCTACACTCTAAATCTCTAGATGCTTGACATTCATAAAAGAATCAACTAGAAGCCTCAAATTCTCATACATTATCATGATAGTTTAAAATTTTGTGGAGGGCTTACACTGGTAGATGCCTCCAAAGCCTGCCACATGTCCTCACACTGCCAGTATGAAAAATCAATAGCTATGATTCTACTTTACATAGGTCTCTATCTGGCAAATTCCTTGTGGCATCTGCATTTCTGGAACAAATTCTCCAAGCTGATCTAAGGCAATCTAAAAAGCATAGATCTTTTGGAAAGCTTACAACCCAGATCTCTTTCATCCTAAGAAGACTGTTTAAAAACTATGAAAGAAAATACAAGTCTGGCTAAAATGATTCTACTAAAATTGAATTTGTAATGACCCAACTCCACTCCTAGGTATATACCCAAAAGAAATTAAAATACACACACAGAAAAAACTTGTACACAAATATTCATATCAGCATCATTCATAATAGCCAAAAGGCAGAAACAACCCAAACGTTCATTTATTGATGAAAAGATAAAATGTGCTACATCTATACAATGGAATCTGTTGGAACATAGTACTGATACATGCTACAACATGGATGAACCTTGAAAACACTATGCTAAGTGAAAGAAGCCACATATTATAGGATTCCATTTGTATGAAATGTCCAGAATAGACAAATCCAGAGAGGTAGAAAGTAGCTGCCAAAAGTTGATAGGAGGAGGGAATGAGGAGTGACTGTTAATGGGTATAGAGTTTCTTTCTGAGGTGATAAAAACGTTTGGAATTGGATAGTAGCGATGATTGTACAACTCTTTGAATACACTAAAAAACACTGAATTTATATACTTAAGAATTAATTTCATAGTATTTGAATTATATCTCAATAAAGCTATTTAAAAATTGAACTTGTATTAAATATTGCTTGAAAATCATTTAGCAATTTAGATGTTCAATAAATATCAGCAATTGTTGCTACTATTTTTTTTAAATCATGCAATAAAAAAATTTTGTATAACTTAGTATCTAGAAAAATATATAAAAACAATTTAGATATATACCACTAGTTTTTGAACCAAACAATTAAAAGATTATAATCACATTTAATTATGTGAATTTTAATTTTTTATATGATTTTTCTTCCAATCTTTTTTTCTAGATTTATTTATTTACTTTCTTTGATCCATTTTAAACCCCCTGCCCTCCCATTTTTTTGTTTGTTTGTTTGTTTTGCTGTTTCCGTGTCCATTCTTTGGGCAATTCTCTGTGTCTGTTTCCTGCCCTCTCCTCTCATCCTTCTCCTCCTGTCCTCACTGGGATTCGATCCTGGGAACCTCCGATGTGGGAGAGAGGCATTCTGCCACCTGCGCCACCTCGGTTCCTGGTTTTTTGGCATGTCTCATCTTGTCTCTCCCCTACATCTCTCTCCTGTTATGTCATCAACTTGCTGTGTGGTTCGGCGGGGCCAGACGGCTCACCCGCTCGCCGGGCCTGACGGCACATCCGCACACCTTCTTTATTTTTTTATTTTACCAGTAGGTCCCAGGGATAGAACCCAGGTCCCTTCATATGGGAAACGGACACCCAACCATTTGAGCCACATCTGCCCCCCATATTTCCAATCTTTTAAAGTACATTTCGCATGCATAATCTTAGGTGTTACTTTGTTTTTAGGTAAGAAATATTCTGCCTCCTGAGGCTTATCGTTGTAAAGAACTGAAAGCACAAGGAAAAAAAAAAAAACAAAAACTAAGGAATGAGGTGCAGTGTGTGAACTAGTGCTAAATTAGAGAACAGAGACTGTAACGGCTATAACCAAAGGGAATAGAGACCAAAGTGAGCAACAGTACTCAGGGAAAACTTCTCCCAGGAAGTGGAACTGGAGCCTGGCTAAAGAATGGGCAAGAATCTATTCCAAGCAAAGGAAGAGGGCATCGGCTAGGATTTGCCCGTCTGCATCACCCAGATTACCACTCAACTCCAAAGATCTGCAGTTACAGGGAAGACAGGGTGTCCTCAAGAGTGAGGAATGGAGGTCTTAACAGGAAGAGACCACAGCTCCTTGGCTTAAAATCACCAATCCTGCTGCGCACACCCATTTCAATAAACATCTCCACTTGCAAATATTCATATGGGTGAGGACCAGAAGAGAAGACAGCATGAACTGTACACAAGACGATTACTGCATGACTAGGACATAAGTACTCACAAATACTTAAGTACTCTTAAGTACTCACAAATCATGTTGCCCAACTTTTGCATAACTCTTTTGGCCTTCATTTTCATTCTTTTAATTCTCATTTTAACCCCTTCAGGTACTGATACCTGAAAAGGGATTTCATTAATTTCCCTTATAATCTTGATTTCCTTCTTGCCACTCTCAATAGGCGTATTTGAAGCATTCCTCACAGTCTATACTTCTAATGATTACCAAGGCCTGGAGAACACTGACATACCTCCAAAATCAATCACAGACACAGGACAGGACTACAGAATCCATCCATATCCCCTTCCAGCTACCTTGTCCTCTTCCAATCCATCCTGCATAACAGAAGCTATGCTAAACTTCCTCTTCCTCAGGTCCCACTGAAATCATATTCCACTGTTTCCAGATCTTCTCACTAATCCCTAACACCTACAAATGAATAGATTTGAAACAGATTTGAGAGAGCATGACTTCAGAAATCAACTCCTCCAAGATGCATTAATCTTAGGTTTTATTTTGTTTTTAGGTAAGAAATATTCTTACCTAAAGAGACTTCTAACAAGAATCAAGTTAGCAAAAATAGAGTCTCATGTACTATTGAATTACAAAGTGGTTATTTGATTTTTTGGTGTGATTTTGCTTCATGCTCATGCAAAGTGCTGATGGGAATACAGTATATCTCTTGGGTGTTCTGGGAATGAAAAATGATAGAGGATCACTGATCTAGCCCAATCTTCATTCTACAGATGGGGGGTGGAATATAATTGATATAGCCTGGTTAGCCCAGCATAGCACAAAATGGAGCTCTGCAGTTTATTTCCTAGTCACATACTCAGGCTCTTGCTAAAGCAGGTTACTTAGTTACTACCTGGTACCTTAGCTCAAGCTGCTCCCTCCATCCTGGCTGTCCTCATCACCATCCAGGAAGTATGTGCCCACTCCAGCCTCCTTTCCCCTTCCCCTCCCCCACCAAAACAGAGTATGCACTCACTCTCCTTTAAATCTCCACTGCACTTTGTACCTCACTTGTAGCATTCAGGAATTATACATATACTGAAAAGATAGATATGTGACTAACACTGGCAGGAATAAATACTGCCAAACCAGCAGTAACAAATTTTGCCTTAGGTAAATCTATAATTCATTCATGGCATCTATGCCACTGATCTCCTGTGTCATAATCCTTAGACCACTTAAATCACTCCCAGCATAACACCAGGGTTTTTGCTTTCTGAAATCAGAGGTTCCAAACTTCAAAATTCCAGTAAGTTTCTCAGAAGTCCCACACAAGTTAAATTCAAGAATCATTCGGTGGATATGACAGAGGTTGAAAGGGAAAGTCTAATGTCACGTGTATTACCAGAAGGAAAGCTAAAAAATATAACATGGGACTGTATAGCATACCGAAACCTCATGTGAAATATGAATGTGGATAATATTGCATATATAAGGCAGTTTTTCTTTGAAACTGAACAAAAGTATGTTAATGTTACAAGATGTTAATATCAGGCAAAAATACAACCAAAGCAAAATATGGACAGTAGCGTATAGTAATATGTTATAATCTTCCATTAAGGGTAAAAAAAAAAAAAAAGGAAATATAGTAAGTGAAAAAAACTAGACAAAAGTACTATATAATATAAATACAAATAAATTAGAAAGAAACAGAATAGTAGCTATGGGCAGCATGAAAAGTATAGAAAGATTGAGAGGTGATTATTAAGGGGTAAAACTTTTTGTTTTTCACTATTATTATAATGAAAATACTCTAATAATGATTGAAGTAATGAATGCACAACTATGTGATTATTCCAAACACTACTGATTGTACACTTTGAATGGATTGTATGCTTTATTAATATGTATCAATAAAACTGATTACAAAAGACTCATTCTGTTTCAAGTATGATTTAATTTTTTTTAATCAGCAAATGCTTAATGTCAAAATGCTGACAGTTTTACCAAATTCTATTCAGAAGAGAATTCCTATATAGTCCTTATTGATGTATTGTTTAAGTACGTCACAGAACCTATAAGCTGAATTAAATCTAAAAAAAAAAACACTAAAAGCTATATTCAGCCAAATGCCTCTAGTTTAAGCAAAACTAGATTATTTCAATTTTTCATAATAATTTGTCATCCTACAGTAATATTTGTTATGTGAGTACTTTAGGTACCCATTTCAATTTTTTCTCCATTAAAAGAAAACATTTAATTTCTAGTTAATACATTTTTCAAAATATATGAGTTTAGGAAATTGAGCTAGTAACTTCAACCAATAGCTATATCTTCAACAGTTATATTACCTACAAAGTACTGAACAAATGAATAGATGAATGAGTTATTTCTTATGCTGAGAATTTAAGTATGTTGGTACTTAAACTAACATTCTAGCCTACAAAAATTTATCAGTATTCCCGGGAATCCAGTGGTGAAAGATGGACTGTGGTTAACAGACAAATATGAGAATGTTCTCTCATGAACTATAACAAATATATATTATTAATACAGGGTGTTAATAATCTAGTGGGTTGGAGGAAAAATACACCAAGTGTAAGGTATAGGTTATAGTTAGTAGTAATATTTTGACAATGTCTTTCATAGTTTATAACAAATGTTTCACAACAATGCAAGGGTGTTGGTGGTAGGGTGTTGTATGGGACCCCTGTATGATGAAATACATGTTTGTTTTGTAAGCTCACAACTGTTACTACACACTTATTATTTATGTATGTTCATGTGTGAATGATATACTTCAATAAAATTTTATTAAATAAAAAATTATTTAAAAATATATATATATATACATATATATATATATATATAAATTGTCTGTATTCTAATTACCAATTAAATATACTTCTCATTTAGCCTTGAAAGTACAACAGAATTCAAATCCACCAACCATATGACTTTATGTGCTCTTGGGATATCCCCAGTCATATACTTCTATCCTAGAACTTTTTTTCTTCCAAAACACATGCATATATACACGTTTATCTGACAACTTTCCTCCCATAAGTACAGACAATAAAACTAATGAAACTAGTACTTAGCCTAAACTTGTTACCTGTCATGCTTTGTTACCCATTCTAGGAAAGTGGACATATTCTAAAAGTTTAGAAGAAACTGTATCATACATTTTACTATAATGTTGAGAAATGTGTTTCAAAAGGCAAGACATTCAACAAGCTAACACCACATCCAATAAAGAAAGGAAATGCCTGGCAAACAATACGAAATGGAAGCTCAAAACGCAGTAATCCACAGTATAATTATCCAAACTTCATTTATTACAAATTCTCACCTACGAGCAATCATTTATCCAACCAGTTTTTGATGAGCACCTGCTATATGTGCAAAACTCTATAGTAAGGGGGATATAAGATCCTTAAAGAGTTAATAATTTTATATAGAGTTAGGACAAGTATACAAAAGGTAGACTGCAAGTGTCATTAAAAAAAAAAAAAGTCATAGAAGTATCATAAATACGCAACAATTTTTTTAAAAAGGAAGCCTAACCATGGATTGTAATTTAATTCAGTATATACACAGCCATCAATCCTAAATACTCTGCTAGGCCTTCAAAGAGGTGCTAAAGTTAGCTGAACTGTCCTGTCACAATGCCTTAGCTCTGTCTAATCTGAAAAAAACTTCCAGTAGTGCAATTCAGTCTCTATGGTTCATCCATTTCCGGACTCTTGGTAGAAAGAAAACCATCATGTGATTTATTAATGTAAAAAACTATTACTATAAAAGATGTACTAAAATTAAGTTGGCAAGAAATGAAAACTTACCTGCAGTCCCTTCTACATAAAAAATACATAAGTATTTGCCATTGATTCATTTCCTTCACTCTCCTGCTTGCTCCCCCATCAAAAAAGATGGATATTCCCATTGCCAAGCAAAATAAATTACCTTTTTCCATTAGATATTAGGATACTCTAAATGGGTTTACATCTGGCTTAAAGCCCATACTCCTCCAATAATTTTTTAAGCATTTATTAAAAAAAAAAAGGAAACATTTAAATTTAACCACTTCTACTACCTTAGTTTCTCTTTTAAGTGACACACCTTAATTACGAATTCCTCCTCCTATGTCCTCATAAATTTTATTTTGTAAATGCTCTTAAAACTGGACTCTAATTTCCTTAATCCAGATTAATAAAAATATAAGGGAAAAATAGGTTTTTTGTAGGTTGTTGCTACAAATCATGTTGCTGTTTTCTTTTTTCACAATTTACTAAGCTGCAACTAAGTTATTTAATACAGAGCAGCAATTGTGTGTGTGTTTTAACAAAATGCATTTCAGGATCTGCCTAGAGAAACTTTCTGTGAGCAAACAGGGGAGGAGTCACCAGGAGAAGCTCATTACAGATCCAGGGCAGATTTTCATCCTCAAAAACAGGGTGAAAAGAAAAAGTCATTTTGCAATTAATCCCCCAATACACTTGCTTTGTGAGTTAGAAGTTGGTCCAAAGAGCATCTTCAGCAATTATGTCTGGTAGTCAACTACACATTTTCTGCAACAGGTGATGGGAAACTACATCTCCCAAGCAAAGCAGGCAAGATCAAATTAGTTTGATGCACGTCCCTGCAGTGTTTTACTTTTATTTTGGATTTCACCAAAATTATTTTGAATCAGATGAATTATCAAATTGGTTTGGCTCTATGCTTTGCCTTTTAATCAGCCATTTACCAGCAACTGTTGCACTAGCTTATTAACACTCAAAGAATAAAAACAAACACACAGGACCAGATAAGGCTCCCTTACTAACCCAACCGATATATTTCGTTTACACAATTTTTAAACCACACAGCTAATGATGGTAAGGGAAGCACGTTTTGTGTGTGTGCCACATCTGTCTAAACACTTAATTCACTTTTTAAGAAGCAGATATATAATAAAAATCTAAAAGAAACCACATTAGAAATGCAAAGAGGTTTGCAAAACAAGAAGCTTCTTTCATTCCAAAAAACCAAACCAAAACAAGGGGAGAAAATGAATGCAATGGGTATGTGTGTGCCAAAGTTTCAATCCTGCCCGGTGGAGACACTGCACTGGCACAAATCTTGAAGAGGAAAAAGAGGGGGGTGGGGGTTAGAGAGAGCGAGCCAGAGTGTGGCCTGCAAACTGCAACAATGCAATCTCCATTTTGAACAATGCGCCTCTTTCCTCTTGTAAATCTAGTTTTTGTTTTGTTTTGTTTTTTGGGTTGTTTTTTTTTTTTTTTTTTTTTTTTTGCCACTTGATATGCCGTCGCATTTCCCCTGTTCGGGTGGGAGGTGAGGGTAGGGGGAGGCCGGAGCAGGATGCACAGTATACGAGAGGGAGTGAACAAGGGGGGAGGGTAGAGGAGGTGGGGAAGGAGTCTGCAGCAACTAGGCTGGGTGGGTACCTGGAGTGCTGCTATAGGTGCTATGGCTCCTGAAGCTGCTTTCCGTGCAGTAACTGGCGTCGTCGTCGTCGTCTTCCATCTCCTCTGGATAATCAGAATCATCGTCGTCCTCCTCCATCTCATCTTCCTCATCGTCCTCGGAATCCTGGGTCTCCTCAGCGTCGCCGTCCTCCTCCTCCTCCTCCTCCTCCTCCTCGGAGACCATGTCCTCCTCCTCCTCCTCCTCGCTCTCGTGGTCATCGTACACCACTTTGTTGACGGCCCTCCGGGCCGGGGTGGTCCGGGCCAGGTGGCCGCCGCCGCCCCCGCCCCCCGTCCTGCCGCCCCCGCCTCCTCGCCCCCCCCCGGCCCGGGGCGCTGGTGCTGGGGGGGGCCGGCGGCGGCGGCGGCGGCGGCGGCGGCTTCCTCCGGCTACTGCTGCCCCCCCTGGGCGAGCTCAGCCGCGTCTTGGGCGCCACCTCAGCCTGGGCGGCGGCCCACCTGCCCCGGCTGCTGCCGCGGTGCCGCGAGCGGAGCCCCCCGATGGGTCCGGACGTGGGCGGCGGCGGCGGCGGCGGCGGCGGGGCCGGGGCGCAGCGCTCCGCAGCGGGAGCCGCGGGCTGCTTGGGCGGCCTGCCCCGCCGGCCCCTCATGTCGGAGCCGAGGCGGGGGGAGAAGGGAAAGCGGAGGGGGGAGGGGCGGGCGGAGGGGCGGCGGTGGGGGGCGCCGGGGCCGGGTGGGGAGGCCCGCGGGGCCGGGCGGGAGGGGCCGGGCCGGCGGAAGCGGGTGGAGGGAGAAGGCTCAATCCGAATTGCTGGGGCCCCACTCCGGATCGCCTTCAGCCGCCATCTTGTTTCTTCCCTCTTGCTCGGTGACTGGGGGAACCGACAGCGGCCGCAGGCCCGGAGCGCGGTCACGTGAGCTGCGCCGCCGACGAGCCTGGGACGAAGCGAGGCCGCGCGGCGGCCGCTAGGGGGAGCGCGGGAGCGCCGAGTCGGGGGCGGGGAGCCCAGGGCGCCTCGGTGTGGTGGGGCTGGGCCGCGAGCGCTGGCGGTGCCGGAGAGAGGGGCGCCCCCATGGGGAAGTGCCCCCTGCAGAAAGGCGTCGGACGACGAAAGCCTCGACGGAGCTCCCGGCGGAGGCCAAATTTGGCAAGGCCCCTTTCCCGCGGCTCCCCGCCCTCGGCGCGGAGGGGAAGGCTGGAGAGACACCAAATCCATCCCGCTTCTGCCCCCTTGGGGAAACTGATGCCGAGGCAGCCGGAGAGGGTGTCGCGGAGGGGGCGACCCGGGGCCCAGGCAGCGCTGGCGACAGCGGAGAACTAACTGTGGGCGGGAGGACGAGCCCCCAGAAATGTGAAACTCCGAAGGCTTGTTTCTAGAGTCCTGAAATTGATCCCAATGACAACTGCTCCGGATCTTTGCCAGGAGCCACGCCCTGGGAGAGTCGCTCAGAGGCTTGTCGCATAGAATCACCACCCGGAAAGCCTCGGATTAACTCCAGAACGCAACTAGGTTCCAGTGACCCACCCTAGGAATCCGATCACTTTAACAAGAATTTTCCTGTTTCTCGTTTACAGTAGAAACGATGGCGTCCCTCCTAAAACCTACTTCAAAGTGTTGCGTGTTTGTATTCTAGGGAAATAATTTTAATTCCATTACCTCACAAGTCGCCAAGTCTCAGCTTAGCCCAGGGAACGAATCATGATGATGTATTTTCAGGCACCCCCAGACCAAATCAGGGAGACTCAACCCAGGTCAGCCCTGAAGATAAAATAAAGGTTTTATAAACAATATTTATTGAAATATGTAACATCAAAAAAGTGACTTAGAGAAAAATAATTGACAGGATTCTGACTACGGAGTAGTTTACAATCCCATTGGAAAAATTAGAACACATGTGAAATGAAAATTGAAGAAATAGAAGCGCTAATTGCCAAATTAATTTATTCAGTACAGTTGGGTTGAGTAACAAGGGTCACAAATTTATATGCCTGCAGGGATCAGGTAGGTAAAAAAAAGTAAAGAAGGCAGGGTGAAGACTTTGGCAAACTGGAGTGCCTGTGTTTTGTTTAAAGAGGGCAACTACGGAATGCAGACCTAAAATGACCAGCTCTTCACATTTTTCAAGAGAAGGTGGAAATGTGGATTTCATATGAAACTAAGTCAATTTTCTAAAAAAATACTTCAGACCAATCAAAATAAATGCGGGGAAGCGGATGTAGCTCAGCATGTAGCTCAAGCGGTTGAGTGCCTGCTTCCCACCTACGAGGTCCACGGTTCAATCCCCTGCCTGGTACCTCAAAAATAAATAAATAAAGATGCAAACCAGATATAACCCAGCACCCACAAGTTTGCAACCTGTGGCCTGCACTATGTAAATACAGTGCAGGGCTATGTACTATAGAGAATAAACAGATCACAGAAATGGTGACAGACGTCAGAGTTTACAGTCAAATAGTGGAAGGAAGCCTATTTTTTAAATTACAATAGATGACACAGTGAGAGTTTTATATCACTTGGAGTTTTTAGTTGCAAGCAACAGAAACCCACTCTGGCTCATTGAAACAGAAAAGGACTTCATGAGAAGGAGATGGGCACCTCTAGAATTGCCAGTTCCAAATATAAATGGAATCCAAGTTCACAAGCTGTTAACTTCCATTTGGCTCAGTAACAATGTGTTCTATGAACCATTCCACTATTCCGTAAAGCCAGCTGCTTCTGGTTGTTGGGGTGCACAATAGGCTAATGACTCTAGTAGGGCAGCTAGTTTCATTTCTTTCACTGTAAATTTAGTTCCTTGGTCAGATGTCATGATGCATGAGATACCATGATGATGAATAAGGTATTCAGTAAGTCCATGTAGAGTGATGGTAAAAGCATGGCTGGCAGAAAAAGCAAACCTAAATTCAATATAACCTTCTTCCCAATGAGGTTGACTCACTGTCCCCTCTGTGATAGAAAGTCCATTATGAGAAGCAGCTGTGGCCCAAGAGATTGGGCTTCCACCTACCACATGGGAGGTCCCGGGTTCAGTTCCCAGTGCCTCCTGGAAAAGGCAAGCTGGCACAGGGGACAGGCACAGTGAGCTGAGGCAACAAGATAATGCAACAAAAGAAACACAAAGAGGAAAGATAATGAGAGATTCAACAAACCAGGGAGCTGAGGTGGCTCAGGTGCTTGAGAGCCTCTCTTCCACATGGGTTCCCGGTGCCTCCTAAAGAGAAGACGAGCAGACACAGGGAGCACACAGCAAATGGACACAGAGAGCAGACAGCAACCACAAACAACGAGGGGGTGGGGGATAAATAAATAAATCTTAAAAAAAAAAAAAGTCCAGTATAATGACGTCTAACATGGGCACTCAGCAGTGGCAATAGCCAAGTCAGCCTTGCAGAAAGGAAGTCTTGTAATGATCCCACCATAATCCCAGTCCTGGCCTCCATGACCACTTTGTTCATGACCCCAATCAGCAAGCAGTGGTTTGACTATGGAAGGAGCATGACCTACAGCCACAGGATGGATCCTCTTGTCTACCAACTTTCAAAAGCTTCCTTAGTGGTGGGGGACATTTTGATAAGTATTCATATGGGGCGCAAATACTCTCACTCTCTGGGTCTATTCTGAGAGGTTCATCTACATCAGGGGTTCTTAACCTTTTTTGTTCCATGGACTCCTTTGCCAGTCAGGTGAAATGAATACTACTGTAATTTATTTATTGCCTACATTCATAAATGAAGGAAATGCTAGATTTCAGTTAGAGGTCAGAGAAAATAAAGATAATAAGTTGATTTTTTTCAGCTCAAGCTCAAAGACCCCCTGAAATCTTTCCATGGGCCCCTTGGTGGTCTGGGGACCCCTGGTTAAGAACTCTTGATCTACATCCTCTCTCTCAAACTGCTTTGTCACCAAATCTCTAAGTCCCTGACCACTTGGCCAAAGAGACACTGCCCTTGAATTGGTATACAGTCTTTCTTGTGGCAAAGAGAATCACAGGAAGTACAATTCAAAGTTTTGCCCCCTGGGAAGATTTCCTTTTTTTTGCTGTCCAAGGACACTTCCAAGTGCAGCTGTAACACTTTAGCAGTCCACTGCCAGTTAATACTAAGCTCAGATGTTATCCTCCTTCACCATCCGGCCATGGGGAGTCTTCTCCAAGGCTGTTCTTGTGGATTAAGAGAGGGTAAAATGGGAGTAAACACACTGGGAGTGGAACCCCCGGGCCTTCTCTGGACCCTGCTCTGGCCTGCTCTTATATATACCTTGTCTTTTCGGGGATGGGAGTACTACTGGGCACTTTTTGGCTAAATGGGAGATACCCAGTTCACGAAAAGCAGCACAGGTTACATGGTCACGTGGTACACCCGTGGAGGCTTTTGATCTTTGCCATGGCCTGCGAGCAAAATCAGAGCAGTTTCCAAAAAGGAGAATAGTTATTAGCCAAAGAGAGTGAGGGTTTGCTCCAAAACCCTAAACACAACTATAGTGATGCCCCTTTTAGGGCCTGCCATGGGCTCTGTATAGCATCCCAGTATGTGGCTGTACCAGAGCACCTCAGGGTCCATTGGGTCATCAGGACGAATCAGCAGAGCTCCGTGCACTGCAGCCTGGATCTGCCAGTGAACCTCCTTTTGCTCTGGGCTGTGTTCAGAGTTAGCAAGCTTTCAGGTCTCCATAAAAATGGTTTAAAGCAGCACACACACATGTGGTATATGCCGTTTTCTAAATCCAAAGAGAGCTGCCAAACATCCAGTACATCAGTAGAAACCACCTCCTCCCACAGTCCTTGAATTCCTCAGACACATTATATGTTCTATGACTATGGCCACTCAATCCGCTAAAGACTTACCTTTAATCCCAAGTGACACAGGTGACTTTGTTGAATTGTTTTGCCACTGTTTGCTATGACTGTCAAAGTCTCATACCTTACTACTAGACACATTTTTCTCTGCTATCACCCTCAAATCACTAGATGCACAGTCACAGACCACCCCCACCCCATTTCCCTGAGAATCTGTGGCCTACAACCACTCTGGTACCAATTTTGTTATCAGCTGGGTTCTTGGTTGCAAGCAACAGAAACCAATACCCCGTTCTTTAAGCTCACAGAATCTCTGACAATGCCCAAGAACCAGGCCCTGAGGCTGTGCAGTCAGGAAGTATCCACAATCACTCTAGAGAATTGGACCAGTGAAGACAGCACAGCTTTGGCTGCCTGGCACAAGACCCAACGTGGCCTGCTGACACCACCAATCCTGGGCAGTGGCCACTGCTTTGGAGCAGTGCTGGCTTCCAGTCAAAAGGCTGAGGTGGCAAGCAGATGTGGCTCAAACAGTTGGGTGCCCCCTACCACATGGGAGGTCCCGGGTTCAGTTCCTGGTGCCTCCTAAAGAACACAAGCAATACAGTGAGCTGACATGATGGGCTGGCATGGCAAGGTGACGCAACAAGATCATGCAACAAGGGAAGACAATGAGAGACATAACAAGCAGGAGCAGAGGTGGCTCAAGCCATTGGGTGCCTCCCTCCCACACGGGAGGTCTCCGGTTCGGTTCCCATTGCCTCCTAAAAAGAAGACGAACACACAACGGACACAGAGAGCAGATAGTGAGCACAAAACAATGGTGTGTGGGGGGGTAAATAAATAAATATAAATAAACTTTAAAAAAATGCTGAGGTGGATGTGCCTGATGACAGGGTCTTACGAGGAAGGCCAGGAGGGCGAGTCCCTGGCGTTTCTGCTCCCGAGGTGGGAGGCAGGCTGCGCCTCACTATGCGGAGGATTCCTCAGACCAGGGAGCGGGTTCCAGCTGAATGGGATATGACACAGAGAGAGACATCAACAGGATATAACTTGAATCTGAATGACTTGGAGAGCGGCGCACCACAGACCTGTGGGTAAGGTGCAGAAAGTCAGGGCCAAGTGCTGATTTATGGAGAAAGTAATCATTTCTGTGACCTTAGACTGGTCATTCAACCCTGATGGAGCCCCAGTTTCCTCACAAGTAAGTTAAGGGGGTGGGTTAGATCAGTACTTTCCAACTTTTTCACATTATAGCACCCAATAAAAACTAGAGGAGATTTGGGGGCATCCATGTAGACTGCGGTAAAAAAAAAAGTAACATTTTCTTTATATAATTATAATAAAATTAAAATACATTGTATTAGAAAATATAGTAAATATTGATTTGTATAACACTTCCCCAAAAGCCTTCTTCCTAAAATGAGAAACTTGAACTTGAATCCAAGTGCCTAACATTTTATAATTCCTGTGTGCTTTAACAGCACATGCCATTTCTGATCAAGTCACTTTAACAATCATCTCTTTAAATTCTTGATAGTCACCATTGAGAAGAACTGTTTGCAACAGTAAATAACAAAAAATTTACACCATCTTTTCTAACATTTCAAACATTTGCAACAATAACAATTATATTTAAGTTACATTTACAGCTCTTTTGTTGACAAACGTACTTTTGAAATTTCCTGTGGATTTTAGATCCAATAAAGCTTTTTCATTGCTAGTATCTCAAAATAATGATGAAGGGAAGCGGCTGTGGCTCAATCAGTGGGGCTCCCATTTACCATGTGGGAGGCCCCGGGTTCGGTTCCCCGGGGCCTCCTGGTGGGGGCGGGCCTGCCTGCACGGCGTGGTTGGCTGACCCAGCGAGCACAAGCAGCAAGGGGAGGCTAGATGAATAAATAAATAAAATCTTAAAAAAAAAAAATAATAATAATAATAATAATAATAATGATGAAGCTCTAATTTGCAGAACACACATGCATTAATAAAGCAGTCAGTTCACGTCTTGGCCATTATTTGTGGCACATCATCACAAATAGACAGAACTATCCAATATAAGTGAGAGGGTTTTGGGGCTGCCTGCAGGAGAGCCCTCCACACACACACTCACACAGAGGCAACTGGTCAAGAGTCTCCAGCCGGCCTGAGCACTGGGAGGTTGATCCTCTCCATCCACCTGTATCCTACTCACTGTGCACTAATGTGTGCCACAGAGCCCTGGTTGGGAAGGTCTGGAGATCGTCATCACTGAGTCCTTCCAACGCTACTATCAATCATTATGATTCTGTGACGGCTCCTATTTGGTTATGCTGAATTTGTTTTACTGATGGGATAAAGAGGTGGGAATGTTCAGGAGACACTGAAGTGTGGACTGAAGCTCTGGAGACATTGAGACTGGAAATAGAATTTGGGAACCAGCCTAGTGGAGATGAAAATGGCAGCCATGTGGACTAATGAAGCCATTACGGAAAAGATTGCAGAGAGAGAAAGAGCGCTCCGTAGAGACCCTGGGAAATCCCCTACACTTCAGGAGCTGGAGGAACAGAAGTCAATTTGAGGATTTAGAGAACTGGCTTTTAAAGTAAGGCATAGCCAAATGGAAACCAAGGAAAGATTGAGGAAACTATGCCCCAAACCCTGCAGACCTCAAATCCTAGCTATCCTTCAATCTCTTTGGTTGCTTTCCGAGTTTCTTTTGTATCTCTTCTACTGCTACTTATTGACTCAGATGTTGTTATCTTCAGGATTCTGTCCTACTGGCACCTCTCCTGTACCATCTTGCCCACTCCCCTGGCTTCAGTTACTACCCAAAATGCTCAGCTTCTTTTGTTTGTTTCTTTGTTTCTTTGTTTCTTTGGCTTTTGTGATTAACATTTCTACTTTTTTTTTTTTTTAAGATTTATTTTATTTATTTATTCCCCACCTCGTTGTTTTACGCTTGCTGCCTGCTCTCTGTGTCTGCTCGTCTTCTCTTTAGGAGGCCATGGAAACTGAACCTGGGACCTTCCATGTGGGAGAGAGGCACTCAATCACTTGAGCCACCTCAGCTCCCTATTTTGTTGTATCTCTCATGGTATTTCCTCTTTGTGTCTCCTTGTTGTGTCATCTTGTTGCGTCAGCTCACAGGGCCAGCCCATCATGCAAGCTCACTGTCTTGCTGGTCTTCTTTAGAAGGCATCAGGAACTGAACCCAGGACCTCCGTGTGGTAGGCGAGAGCTCAATTGCTTGAGCCACATCCATTTCCCAAGTAATGTCAGCATCTCTTGCCCAGACCAGTGCTCTGATTTCTTGTTTCTCAAGCAATCTTTTGATTTGTTTCCTCACTTCCCTGGTACCTCACCCAGGGATAAAGCCCCCTGAATTCAAATGCAAACATTCTGCTCACCCAGTTCTCTGGGCAGTCCCTGTTTAGGGGAGAAACAAAGCCTGATTCCAAATGAGATGAACCCATTTTCATCTGTGACCTCAAAGATTTTGCAGCCTTGGAAATAGCCTTCACAAGAAGGTAGGGTGACCAGCTCATTCCAGTTTGCCTGGGACTTTCTCCATCCAGGCAAACAAAGCAGTTGGTCACCCTACAGGGAGGTGTCATTTGTGAGGTACTGCAAGGGTGAAGGGCTGGCAAACGTGTGGCCGTGCTGATCAAGCACAGACATTTTGATACTGGAGGTGAAGAGGAGGCAGGTGGCACGTGTACAAGTAACTCCCTAAGGGCCCCTAGCACCTTTGCAGCAGTCCTGCAGGAGCAGGTGGGGGCAACGAGGCAGTGAAATTTGGGTATGAATCTAATGTGACCCCATTCATACCTACAGGCTAGAGAGGCCCAGGGACTTTCCTGGGACACATTTACATAGCTGAGATCGCGCCAGATACCCATTTTGTCTCGCCATTTTATCTCTGACTCTACCAAACATTTTCACAATTTAGTGACTGCAAAGTATAACATGAAGAGGATTTTGAGTTTGCTTCAAAATTTTCCCTATTATAAGTAACACTTTGTGAGCATCTTTGGGTTAAAAGTTTTTGTTTTTTTTTTCTGTATTTAAGATTTTTCAATATAATTTAAAAGCCCCATTTATTAAGTGTGACAGAGATGGTGCTAAGCACTTTACAGACTTTATCTCATTTAATCCTCACTACAACACACTGGGGTAGGTATTAGTTTCACCAGGTGGAAACTGGAGCTCAGAGGTTAGGTCACTTGCCCAAGGCCTCACAGCTAGTGTGTGGTAGAACCAGGGATTAAAACCAGCCTCACTCTACACCTTTTAAAATATGTCCATGGTGAATTTTGATTGGTTCAGGGCCACTTCATCTTTTGCCTGGGTTTGCTCCACCAAGCCGCCCCTGAGTTTCATTTATGCATCCCTTTATTTTTGGCTACATGTGCTGCCAAAGGGACCACATGTACCTCTATTTTGCATTTCTCCCACTGTGTTGCATTTGCTTGTTTATAAATCTGCTCCACCTGCGAATGTGGCAAGCCCCTTGAGGGAAGAACTGCATCTCAAGCTTCTCCTTCCAGCACATTAGCATGATGTAGTTGAGATGCAAGAGAGCTTTGTTGTTGAATGTACAAAAGGAGAAACCAATTGGTAGACTGAAAGGCAAGAGAAGGATTATTTCGGGATTGGGAAGTCTGGAACAGCTCGAGGGGTGAAAGCAGATGATCTTGTAGGTGCTGGGAGAAACTGGCATCGTCAGGGGTGGAGGGGGGCTGGAGGCAGACAGGCAAGCTCTTCTGGCCTAAGGGAATGAGAGAAGCAAATTTAGGGGGATGGGAATGTCCACGAGATGTCTTCATTTACCCACTCAACAAATATTTATTGAGCACTAACCATATGCCAGGAGGCAGATGAGGTTGCTTGAGGTAGGGTGGGGGAGGGCAGAAGATGCATTCCAGCTAAAACCTGATCATTAAAGTAACCATTTGCAGGGGTGGGGAATAGGGAGTTAATGCCCAGTAGGTATAAACTTTTTGTTTGGGGCAATGGAAAAGTTTTGGAAGAGACGGTGGTGGTCGCACATTTGTGAATGTAATTAACACCACTGGATTGTATACTTGAAAGCGGTTAAAGGGGGGAAATTATATATTGTATATATATCACCAAAATAAAATTATTGGAAAAAAATAGAATTGTGCAGCACCAAGAATGAACCCTAATGTAGACTATGATATTTAGTTAATAATATAATTATAACAATATTGGCTCATCAATTGTAACTAATGTACCACACTAATGCAAAATGTTAATAATGGGGAAATCTCGGGGGGCAGGGAACTCTGTACTTTCTGTATGATTTTTCTGAAAAACTACAACTGCTCTAAAAAAATAAAGTCTATATAAAAGTCTATTTTTAAAAAAGATTATACCACATAAAAGCAGCAGCAGCAGCAGCAGCAGCTGTCACCATCTGTATGAAGAGATGGAGAACATTCTGGACAGAGTTGACCCACCATGACTGAGAAATAATAAGAAGGTTAAGTGTGTTGGTTCAACTGTATGATCCTAGGCAGGTTTCTTGACCTCTGTTTTGTCATCTGTAAAATGGGAATGACTATAGTACCTACTACCTAAGGTTGTTATGAGGATTAAATGAAATAATGCACATAAAGAGCCTAGCACAGTGCTCGAAGCCTATTAAACAATATAGGCTAGTGATCAAAGTCATTATTATTTTAGCACTATTTATTTTATTAATAAGATGACACTGAGAAATGCATGGGAGGTTTTGTCCAATGTCAAGACTCTGGAATCAGGTATGAATTCAGTCCCAGGGCTACCACATGATGCCATAATTTGCATATATTTTAAATATATTTTTTATTGAAGTATATCATTCATACATGAACATACATAAACAATAAGTGTATAGTAAAAGTTGTGAACTTACAAAATAAACATGCGTAACATCATAGAGGGGTTCCATACATCACCCCTCCATTGACACCTTGTATTGTTGTGAAACATTTGTTACAAGCTATGCAAGAGCATCGTAAAAATATTACTGCTAACTGTAGTCCATATCTTACGTTTGGTGTATTTTTCACGCAACCCACCCTATTATTTTTTTTAATATATTTTTATTACAGAGGTTGTGAACTTACAAAACAATCATGCACATGTGTAGAATTCCCATACAACACCCCTTCACCAACACACCATACCATGGTGGAATATTTGTTACAGATTATGAGATAATATCATCAGACTATTACCACCAACCATGGTCCATAGCATACATTTGGCACACTTTTTCCATACCCCCATTATCAACACAGTACATCTTTGGCATTGATGCAAGAATATTATAGTATTGCTGTTAACCACAGTTCTTACATAGGTCACACCAATTGTATTTTTCCCATGCTTCTCCACATTCCTACCACTCTAATTTGCATATATTTTTAACCTCTCTGAGCCTTAGTTTCCCCAGCTGTAAAATGAGGATAAAAAGAGTACTTACCACACAGAGTTGTCATAATGTGTCAGTAAAAAACTACACATAAAGCATTTAATACAGGGCCTGGTAACATGGGGTATTCTCAAAAATGTTAGTGATTTTTATTGTCTTTTCAGTATGTGAAGGTTTGAAATTTCTACCCTCCCATCATCCCCATAGGAAGAACCCCTTCATTTCAGGGCAGCCTGGGCCTGTCTCTGACTGACCTTTAGGACTCTGTTAGCTCTGTGAATAACCTTCATATTTGCAGTGATATTACCTGCAATGTGCTTTGTGCTTTACATTCACGCCTCTATTGCTATTGTACTTCTTCTGTAAAATAATATATGTATATATATATTTAGGAGATACCAGGGATTAAACCTGGGACCTTGTATATGGGAGGCAGGCACTCAACCACTGAGCTACATCCACACCTGTATTTTTTAATTATAAAAGGCAAGAATTAGTATACACTCCTGATTTTGAAAATTAAAATTTTATAAAATTCAGATCTAAACCACAATGAGATGCCATTTCACATCCTTTTTTTTTAGATTTTATTTATTTATTTATTTATTTATTTATTTATTTTTTAAGATTTTATTTATTTATTCATTTATCCCCCCCTTGCTGCTCATGCTTGCTGGGTCAGCCAACCACGCTGTGCGGGCTGGCCTGCCTTCACCAGGAGGCCCCGGGAACCGAACCCCGGGCCTCCCATATGGTAAACGGGAGCCCTACTGATTGAGCCACAGCGGCTTCCCGCATTTCACATCCTTTAGTATGGCTATGACAATAACATCCCCAATATATATATATATAGAGAGAGAGAGAGAGAGAGATTTTTTAAAGATGTATTTTATTTCTCCCTACCCCCTCTTTGTTTGCATTTGCTATGTCTGTTCGTTGTGTACTCATCTTCCTTTTAGGAGGCTCCAAGAACCAAACCCAGGACTCCTGTGTGGGAAGGAGGTACCTAAATGCTTGAGCCACCTCCACTCCTTGCTTTGTTGTGTCTTTGATTATGTTTTCCTCCTTGTGTCTCTTGTTGCGTCAGCTCATTGTGTCAGCTCGTTTTCATTTTAGGAGGCACTGGGAACCGAACCAGTGACCTCCCATGTGGTAGGCAGGAGCTCAATCACTTGAACCACATCTGCTTCCCAATCCCCTATATATACATACATATATATATATATATACATATATATATATTTTTTTTTAACTGGGAGGTCCCGGGGACTGAACCCACGTCCCTCCATATGGGAGGCGGATGCCCAACCATTTGAGCCACATCCGTCCCCCTCCCCTATGTTTTTTATGTAACATTTATGTAATCTAAAGTTTCTTTAAAATAAATTAATTAATTTTTAAAAAGACTAATGGATATAATGGGTGTGAAAATAACTCATAAATGAAGCCCAAATCAAAGCTAAAACAGAAAAACAAAAACAAAACAAAATCAATAACAACAGAAAACAATGAAGAAAATAAGTATTGATGAGGATGTGGGGAAACTGGAAGCCTCATACATTGCTGGTGAGAATGTGAAATGGTGCAGCCTCTATGGAAAACACTTTGGCAGTTCCTCAAAAAGAATTATCATGTGATCCAGCAATTTCACTTCTAGGTATATAACCAAGAAAATGAAAACATATGTTTGTACAAAAACTTGTACACGATTGCTCATTGCTACTTTATTCATAATAGCCCAAAAGTGGAAACAACCCAAATATCCATCAACAGATCAATGGTAAACAAAATGTCACACTTCCATGCAGTGGAATAATATGCAGTCCTAAAAAGGAATGAAGTGCTGATACATGTGACAACATGGGTGTACCTTGAAAACATTATGCTTAGCGAAAGAAGCCCGACACAAAAGGCCACATATTGTGTGATTCCATTTATATGAAATTTTCTGAATAAGCAAATCCACAGAGAGAGAAAGTAGTTTAATGGTTTCCAGGGGCTGGATGGGAGAGGGGATGAGGAGTGACTGCTATGATACAAGGAATGGGGAAAAAACATGGTTATGCCTTAATCCTTCTTTGATCAGTCCCCCTCTCCCTTTGAGGAACAAAGAACAAAGTTCCTCCCAGCTGATACTATTATTAAAGGTTATAGTCCTTTATCTAACATTTACAAATATATGGTATGTGTGTGGCACACATACAGAGAAAATATGCAAGGTTGTTTGGTGATTTCTCTTTGTGATTTTTATACTTTTTTAATTTGTCAATTACTGTGTCTATGGTTCCACAACTTCCTTTTTTATTTCTCTGAGTACTTTCTTTCTATCTTATTCAAACTCTGCTTTGATTGACCTAGTTTTATTTAATCAAATCTTCAGAAACCAATTCATTACCATTAACAATAATCTTACACTCTTTATTCTGATCATTGTTAAAATTCCTTTTTTTTTTTAATAACACAATCACAAAGTATAGGATGTCATCATTTACTTAACCAGAAAAAGATAATAGGAATAAAATTTGAAAACTGTATGCCATCAGGCTTACCTGATGATAAAAATGATTGCAGCTCAAAGCTGCATGTTCAGGACAATGGTTTTAGATTTGCTATATGCCTGAAAGCCATGAAAAATGTATCGCCTGGCATCTTGATAAGGAAATCAATTACTTCCTTCACTCTTGAGTGATGAGAATGAAAGGGGGTGTGGGGGGAAATCCCGAATGGTAAGAATAAAACATGCTGGGAAGAGACATGCATTTCAGGCTAGTATTGCTTTGTTTAAAAATAAAGTCTTAGGCCTTCGGCTGTTCGTGATGATTTTCATTCCTTCTTCCCTGAGTCTCCCCAAGCCCCTGTGAACACCCACCCCAAAAGCCACTGCTACCCTTAAACCACACCCAATGTCATTTTTCTCAGCCTGTCTGGACAGTTCCTGGAACTGAGTGGCCTCTCCTCCTCCCCACCACAGGCATCCCATTCAAGAATTTTCAGGGAAGCAGCTGTGGCTCAATCAGTAGGGCTCCCGTTTGCCATGTGGGAGGCCCCGGGTTCGGTTCCCGGGGCCTCCTGGTGAGGGCAGGCCCGCCCGCGCGGCGTGGTTGGCTGACCCAGCGAGCACAAGCAGCAAGGGGGGGATAAATGAATAAATAAATAAAGTCTTTAAAAATAAAAAAAAATATAAAAAAAAAAGAATTTTCAGCCCCTGCTGGCCTGGCAATGGAAAACAAATTTAGTTTCCAGGGGGAAGTTATACATAATCATTTTTTCTGAACTGGGTTTCCATCAGGCTCAAATGACTTCATTTGGCCTGGCTGCTCCCTGAACAGGCCTGGCAAATATGAAGGGAAGCAGGTACAGATTTTTCAAAACCCCATTTATTCTTCTTAATGGGTCGTTTTCGTTGAGCAGTATAGGGGTAGGATATTTTTATGATTGACTAAACTGCCCTGAGTAATTTCAGCCATTTCATTATCTTCTCACCCTCACGAACCCCTCATTCTCAGCCAGGAAGCTATAAAGCCAACGTCTTAGGAGATTCAGAATTTTATTAAATATTTATTTGCATTACTCAAAAGTGAATGTATGTTAGCTTGATCATAAAATAAATGACCTTTTTTTTTAGAGAAAGGGAGGGTGGAAAATGAAACACGTCAGTTGTTTGCCAGCTGAAGCTGAAGGTATGAAGGATTTTCTCTTTCCTAAAATAAATAAGAGGTAGGGGGAATGCTTCCTACCCCCTGACTGGCATTGTTTACCCATGGATTGACACTGGAAGAAAGGTATCTTCTTTGCCCAGCTCTAAAAACACATACACACACACAGACAGTGGATTGTCCTCACAGGCAGTCAAGGCCAGGGTTGGCCAAATTCCTAGGCTCTGCCCTCAGCCAGGAATGCTGCCATCTCAAAGCAGCCACTACTCAGGACTGCATCTTGCTTTGTTCATTCTCCGCATTTCATCACGTTCAGAAAACTAGACCCAGCTAATGGAGGCAAGGAACAGAAGGCCTCCTTGAAGACATGCCTCGGCCTGTCTGCATAGATCAAATCCCTTGGCCATCGCATCAGCCCAGAAATGAATGAATGGAATCCCCAAATGAGGGCCTGCAGTGCTGCCACTTGCCTGACCCCTCTGCTGGGGGAGTTCAGGCTCAGCATAAGGGAGGAGGAGGCAGCCCAGGCTGCAGGGCAAGTGTTTCCTGGCCCCGCTGTCTATGCCAGCTTGCAATCCTTTTCTTAAAGATGTCAGATATATCTTTGCCCTCCGAGCACTCGGAGCACATTTTGCTCAAAAGAGTTTTAAAACTACGTCATCAAAGGATTCCATGGTAAGATTAGATTTGGAAGGTTTTCCAAAGAAATAGGGGCACAGGGTTTAAAACCCAGATCACTCTAGGCCTGAGGGGACCAGAGTTAGAAGCGGATCTCAACATGGGTCTTGAGCAGTTTGGGGCATGGCCATGCTGTCAGGCTTGGGCTCTAATCCTGCTTCTCCTCCAGGGGCTGAGGGAAGAACACGGCCAAGCCTTCTGGATGGTGCCATACTCTCCCACTGGATGACATCCTGACCTGTGCATCAGACTGGCCCGAGCCTTGGTCCAGCAGCTCTGGACCAACAGCAGCGGCGCCACCTCCAGGCCAAGCCGCAGAAGTGTCGCTGCTGATGTTTTTTTTTTTTTAAGATTTATTTTTATTTATTTATTTCTCCCCCCCACCCCTGCTGCTTGTACTTGCTGTGTCCATTTGCTTTTGCGTTTTTCTGTGTCTGCTTGTCTCCTTTTGTTGAGCCCAACCAATTGAGCCACAGCCACTTCCTGCTTCTGATGTTTGGTCTGCTGTTCAAGCCTGTGTCCATTCCCCACAGTCTAATCTCAAGACGCTGCACAAAGGGTTGGGGTTGGAAGACACCCTGCCCTGGCCAGTCCTAGCAAGGGTTTCTTTGGGTTCCAGAATCTGCGGGGTTTATCACCTACTTTTCCACCTTCTTTGCCTCGAGTGACCTCAGAAAAGAGAGGCGATTTCTCTGATACCAGCCACGGCTGTGCATTTTGTTTCAGGGATTAACAAATGTTTTCTTTCTTTTCTTTCTTTCTTTCTTTCTTTCTTTCTTTCTTTCTTTCTTTCTTTCTTTCTTTCTTTCTTTCTTTCTTTCTTTCTTTCTTT
>JAKSZT010054478.1:6778750-6796943 GCA_026826555.1 Tolypeutes matacus
TTTCTTTCTTTCTTTCTTTCTTTCTTTCTTTCTTTCTTTCTTTCTTTTTCTTTCATCTTTCCTTTTCTTTTCTTCCTTCCTTCCTCCCTCCCTCCCTCTCTCTCTCTTTCTTTTCTTTCTTTCTTTCTTTTTAAATATATTTTTATTAAACTTGTGAATTAAAAAAAATAATCATGCATACGTGTGGAATTCCTATACGACACTCCTCCCCCAACACACTATGTTGTTGTGGGACATTTGTTACAGATTATAAGATAATACCATCAGGGAAGCTGCTGTGGCTCAATTGGTTGGGCTCCTGTTTACCATATGGGAGGCCCTGGGTTCAATTTCTGGCGCCTCCTGGTGAAAGGCAAGCTGGCCCACGCAGCGCAGTGAGCTGGCGCAGGAAGATGACACAACAAAGGGAGACAAGCAGACACAGAAAAACACAAAACAAATGCATAAAGAGAGCACAAGTAGTAAGGGTGGGATAAATAAATAAATGAAATCTTAAAAAAAAAAAAAGATAATATCATCAGACTGTTACCACTAACTATGGTCTATAGCATAGTTTGGTATGTTTTTTCCATGCCCCCTGATTATTAACACAATACATCTTTGGCATTGATGCAAGAATATTACAGTATTGCTGCTAACTATAGTCCATAGGTTACATTAATTGTATTTTTCCCGTGCTTCTCCACATTCTTACCACCTTGCATTAATGATGTACATTTGTTCTAGTTCATAGAAGGACATTTTTTTTTTTTTTAGATTTATTTAATTTTTTTAATATTTATTTATCCCCCCCCCTTGCTGCTTGTGCTCGCTGAGTCCGTTTTGCATTTTTTCTGTGTCTGTTGTGTCATCTTGCTGCGCCAGCTCACTGCGCCGATGCTGGCCAGCTTGCCTTCATCAGGAGGCCCCAGGAATCGAACCCGAGGTCTCCCATATGGTAAACAGGAGCCTAATCAATTGAGCCACAGCCACTTCCCGAAGGGCATTCTTGTATTTGTACTATTAACCACAATTCTCATCCACCTCTGGGTTCACTGTTATTCAGTCCCTAGATTATTCTCTAGCTTTCTTTCAATTGACATTTATATCCCTAGACTACCCTTTTCAAGCCACAATCCCATTTATAAACCAACTGGGTTAGTTCTACTCACTATGATGTGTTACCATCAACTCTATCCATTTCCACACTTTTACAGTCAAGTTAATTAAAACTTCTACATGCATTAAGGCAAGCGGATGTGATCTCTTGCCTACCACATGGGAACTCCCAGGTTCAGTTCCTGGTGCCTCCTGGAGAAGATGAGAAAGACAGAGATCCTGCCTAGAAATAAACACCTAAATGGTCATTTGATTTTTGACAGTCATCAGAGCAATCCAGTGGGGAAGGAAAGTGTTTCCAACAAATGTTGCTGGAAAACAGTATCTGTATGGAAGGGGAAAAGTGCACTCGACCCCTACCTCACACCATGCACAAAATTCAAGATGGATCCTAGACCTAACTAAAATTTAGTTAGTCCAATGAAGGTCCTTGATGAGTTTCCAGGAGATGTTAGCTGTCCAAAGACGAGCTGAGAAATTCTCTCTGAATGCTGAAATCACTTCCCCTTTTAAGGCATTCAACTGATTGGATAAATTGTCATTCATTGCTGAGGGCAATCTTCCTGGTTGATACAGATGTAATCAGCCTCTATGCAGTAAACTCAGTGGTGACTAAAGTCCATATATGTCCTTGTATTACAATTAGCCCAGTGCTTGCTTGACCAAACACCTGGGCACAATTACCTGGCCGAGTTGGCACATTAGCCTAACCATCACAGACAGGTATCCAGGATATATGAAGAACTCTTAAAAACTCAAAAAAAGCACGGATGAGCCGCCAGACCCCAGGTGAGCCGCCAGGCCCGGTGAGCGATGCAGCAAGAAGATTACGTAACAGGAGAGTGACACAACTGAGAGCCAAGATGAGACACACCGAAAAACCAGGAACTAAGGTGGCACAGGCAGTAGGACAACTCTCTCCCACATCGGAGGTTCCGAGGATTGAATCCCGGTGAAGACAGAAGAAGAATGATAAGAGAAGGCAGGAAATGGACACACAGAGCTGCCCAGCGAATGGACACAGAAACAGCAAAAACGGGGTGGGAGGGTAAAAGTGGATAAAAGTAAATAAATAAATAAATAGATCCTTAAAGAAAATATACGGGGGAGGAAGATACGGACTATAGTTAGTGGTAATACTTTGACGATGCTCTTTCGTGATTTGTTAAGAGATGTTTCACAACAATGCAGGGTGTTTGTGGGGGGGTGATGTGTGGGAGCCCTGTATGATGTCATGCATGTTTGTTTTGTAAGTTCACGATGTTTACTGAACACTTATAGTTTATGTATGTTCATGTATGAATGATATACTTCAATAAATTGTATATATAAAAAAAACTCAAAAAGAAAAAGAAAAAGCCAGTTTAAAAATGGGCAAAGGAAGATATATGAATGGCCAATAAACACACGAAAAAGTGCTCAACATCATTATATTAGTCAGCAAAAGGAGCGCTAATGCAATATACCAGAGATTGGTTGGTCTTTATAAAGGGTATTTATTTGGGGTAGAAGTCCACAGTTCCAGGCCACAAAGCATAAGTTTCTTCCCTCACCAAAGTCCATTGCCATGTATTAGAGCAAGACAGCTGCCAATGTTTGCCACAGTTCAGGCTTCTTGGGTTCCTCTCTTCCCGGGACTACGTTTCTCTCCGGCTTAGCTCCTCTGTTTCCTCCACAAGGTCAGCTGTAGACTAGGAGGCTCTCTAGGCTTTGCTTCTCTCCACAAGGCCAGCTGTGAACTCTCAGGCAAATGGCTTGTCTCTATCCCGGGGCCTTCTCTCCAACATCAAAACTCCAACATCAAAACTGCTACTCAAACCTGCTGCAACTCTGTTCTTGTGATGCCTTTTATATTTGATTCCCCACCCACCAAGGGGTGGGGCTCAACACCCTACTGACATGGCCAGTCAATGTCCTAATCGTAACTTAATCACACCCAGATGAACAGATCAGTTTACAATCATAATCCAATATATATTTTTGGAACTCATAATTACATCAAATTGCCCAATGGCTACAATAATTTGGCTAAACAAACTAGTATTTCATCTAATGGAATACTATTCAGCCACAAAAAGGAACCAACCACTGATACATGCAACAACATGAACTAATCCCAAACACGTTATGCTGAGTACAAGAAGCCAAACACAAAAGAATAGACACTATTTGACTCCATTTATTAGGATGCTTTAGAACGGGTAATCTATAGTAGAAAAAAATCAGAGGAGTGGTTGCCTCTTGGGTGATGGGGGACAGACTAATGGGAAAGGAGCATGGGGTGATGGTAATGATCTTTTTTTTTTTTTTTTTTTTTTTAAGATTTTTATTTATTTATTCATTTATCCCCCCCTTGCTGCTTGTGCTCACTGGGTCAGCTAACCACGCCATGCGGGCGGACTTGCCTTCACCAGGAGGCCCCAGGAACCGAACCCGGGGCCTCCCATATGGCAAACGGGAGCCCTACTGATTGAGCCACAGCCGCTTCCCTCTAATGTGTTTTTTATCTCACCTATTGTGTCTTTCAGTCCCATGAGCTCTGTTACTTTTCTATTCAGGTTTTCAAATTCTTCTTTGTGCTCGCTCAATGTCTTCTTGATGTCCTTTATCTCTTCAACTCATTAATTTAATTTTGGAAATTTTTGTGCATCTCAATTATTTGTCTCAAATCCTGTGTCCATTCTGGGGCTTTGATATATTCCTTTTCTTGGGCCATTTCTTCCATTTTCTTAGCACAGCTTGCAATTTTTTGCTGATGTCTGATTAGGACGGTGAGTTTACTCAGATGCTCAATTTCTTTCTCTTTTGAATGGATTTAGTGATGGGAGGCTGTGTGTTACTGCTGTTCTTCTTGGTTCAACCTGTTCTGGGTCTTTAGGATTGTCCCTATTAGTTACTCAAATCTGGGCCCTGGACCCAGTAATGCATTACAGACCCACTTCCTAGGACCTTGGTGAGGAAGGCTGTCAAGTCCAGAAAAAGCCTCTCTTACTTACTTTTTTTTTTAAAGGAGGTATCAGGAATTGAACTCAGGGCCTCGTACATGCAAAGCAGGCACTCTACCGCTGACCTACACCTGCTCTGCTCTTATTTATTTACTTTTAATTTCCTCATGTGAACTTCCTTGGCCAGATGGCACTTTTTAGCAGCCCTCTCAGTTCAATGTCTGGTCCCAGTGTGTTTGTTGTAACACAGACTGGATCAGTGTGATAGAGGATCCTGCTGGAGGCTAAGAGTCTTGTGATTCAAACTTTCTCAGAGGCAGTTCTCCAACCCTTGTTGGCTGCCCCTTCCCTTTTCCTGGGTAGGAAATAATTCCACTCCCCTCTGCATCATGAACAGCCAGTCCCAGTCAGCAGAGGAGATTGGGAGGGTGGGATCCCTTTAGTTCCTTGCCAGCTCCCAAGACAAACAATGGCATGGCCTCACCTATCCTGGAAGGGCTCATGAGACACAGCAGACAAAATTTGTGGGTAAAAAGCTGACTCAGCCTTCTGTGTCCTTCTCTCTCCCCTTTCCTGGGGAGGTGAGTCCCTGCAGCCCCCTTTGCCTGTAACTGCCAGCCCCAAGGCCTGAGAATTCAAAAGAGTCTGTAGGGTGGGGGCAGGTGCTGACAGTTGCAGCTGCAGCATTTAACTCACAGTTTTGTCATCGCAATTCTTTTTCCTTTGCCCCTCTCTCTTCTGGGTGGTGTCCAGCCTTCCCCTGGTGTCCTAAACCCTAGATTTTTTTCCAGGCTTTTTCTGCCTGTCTTTAAGCTATTTTTCTGGGAGAGAAGCGAGTCCCATGTCTTTCTGATCGGCCATCTTCCGGAAGTGTCCCATTTCTCTAGCTGTCTTTTTGTATTCATTATCTGATTCGTCTAATAACTGAAATGTCTTCCTCTGGAAATCTTCTCTTCACAATTATGGGCAGAAAATGAAGAATTCTGAGTTGTTTATAGTGTTCAATGAAACCTAAAAGCAGACTACAACAATGGTGTCACCAATCTTCTTTTACACCTTGAAAGATGATGCAACTCTCCAGCTAATGTGATAAGAAAACCAAAGAATGGGCGTCGGATGTGGCTCAACTGGTTGGGCGTCCGTCTCCCATATGGAGGGACCCGGGTTCGATCCCCGGGACCTCCCGGTAAAAACAAACAAACAAACAAACAAAAAAAAAACCAAAGGATGATGATTTGTTTCACTATTAAATCGTCTTTCTAGGTGATTCCATAATTTTTCTTTGTTATTATTTAAGTCTTTTTAACTTATTTGGGAATAATTGATGAATAGTTGTGAAACAATTCCTAGGATGATGAAGCAAAAAATGTCTCAAGATAAAGGAAAATTAAGATCACTAAAGGAAGCGGCTGTGGCTCAATCAGTAGGGCTCCCGTTTACCATATGGGAGGCCCCGGGTTCGGTTCCCGGGGCCTCCTGGTGAGGGCGGGCCCGCCCGCACGGTGTGGTTGGCTGACCCAGTGAACACAGGCAGCAAGGGGGGGATAAATGAATAAATAAATAATAAAAAAAAAATCTTAAAAAAAAAAAAAAAAAAAAGATCACTAAGATCTCATAATGAATCTGAGATTTATAAAATGGCCCCATTGACCCATATGACATTTGAAAAATAGAGTTTTATTCTATTTTGTAAAATATGTGAATTTTCTTTGTTCATTGGAAGACCAGGAAGAAAGAATGAAAGTCTTAAATATCTATCCTGACAAATAGTACTGCTCAAAAAAGAAACTAAAAAACTACAAATGCATCCAATAGATCCTCATGGTATACTGAGGGTTAAACCATAGTTATGCATTAGTTTATTGCTTTTTATTTTTTTATTTTTATTTTTTTTATTTTTTATTTTTTTTTTTTTTTCAAAGATTCCATTTATTTATTCATCTATCCCCCTCTTGCGCTCGCTGGGTCAGCTAACCACGCCGTGCGGGTGGGCCTGCCCCCACCAGGAGGCCCCGGGAACCGAACCCGGGGCCTCCCATATGGTAAACGGGAGCCCCACTGATTGAGCCACAGCTGCTTCCCGTTTTATTGCTTTTTAAATACCAACAGACATTTATTGGAATGATGGAAATTTCATTTTCTTCTATATACTTTTTCATGTTACCAAAAGCTAACAGAAATAAATATATTTAAAAGTTATTATTGCATTTAGTTTTTGTCAGTGGATTAAAACATCTTTGTTTTTTTCCCTTTATTTTTGTTGTCTGGGTATAAAATATAAGTTTATTTTAATTTTCACTTCTTATTGGCATGGTTGCTCTTTTTTCTATGGGCTTAATATTTGTTTTTCCTCTCATGCAGATTACCTATTTCATATTTTGTCTGTGTACTCTTTGGGATTTTATATATTTGCACAAGCTCTTATATAGCATGAGTAATACTATTTACAATCAGTCGTATTTGCTGTAAATATTATCTTTATCTAAGTACTTTTCTTTTTAAGCTGGTTTTGCTGATTTTTCAGTAGACTGAAAACTTTCAGAACACTGTGCTATGTATTGGTGATTCCTCAAAGGGCTTTATTTTCCTGTTTAACCTTCGGTATCTTTTTCCTCATATCCACCAGGAGGATCCTTTATCTGTCCAAGCAGGTTATGTTTTGGGGTAGATTTTCCATTTAACCACTATGTGTTAGAAGATGGACCAGAGGAAAATGAACATGGGCATGTTTTTACAAATGGATGAAACCCGTAGAATTGTTGGTTTTAACTTTATTATAAACCCGCCAAGGTAAGGAAAATTGATGGCAGGTCTGACTTTTACAGTTTAATCTTACTTTAGTTTTAAAATCACATGACTAGCAAGTCAAATATGTCAGCTAATATTTATTAATGGCTTTTAATCAGCATTTCACAGGGGTGTTGGGGGCTGCGCAGAGTGAGGGAGAGGCTGAGAGGACAGGATTCGGCCAGTCTGTACTTCCAACAGGTCAGTTCACTTTTATTGTTACACAGACACTGGCCTACATACAGAGGCTCTGGATAGGAAGGATTTCATATTTAAAAGTTTCGGCTGCTTTTAAAAAGGGTGAAAAACATGTGGCTCCATATTATTTCAAGAATTAGGGTCACCGTCACATGCCCACTCTTCCTAACTGGTCTTGGTTTTTAATGGCTAAATTATTTCTTCTTTAAGAAATATTCATTTTCTTTGAATGGTTCTCAAGTGTTCAAAGTGAAATTATCTCCTAAATGTTTACTGGTCTGTTTTTATTTACTATTGGGGTCTTTTTTTTTCCAGCTCACTGAATTTTCCAGCTGTTTTTGTTGTTGCTGCTGCAGTTGTTATTAATTTCTGTGAATGCAGATGACTCTTATAACCTGAAATCATGCTGAACCTATTGATGAACTCAAGTTTTAGGTTGTTTATCAAACATATTGTCAGCAAAAAGTGACATATGTGCTCCTTTCTTCCCATTCGTATGATGTTGCTTTTCCTTAGAGTTATTGCAAGCATTTTTAATATGGTAAGTAAAAAACAAAATTAAATTATAATAGACATCTTGGGTTTTTTTTTTTTTTTTTAAGATTTTATTTATTTATTTATCCCCCCCTTGCTGCTTGTGCTTGCTGTGTGTTTTTCTATGTCTGCTTGTCTCCCTTTGTTGCGTCATCTTGCTGTGTCAGCTCACCGCACTGCACAGGCTGGCTTGCATTCATGAGGAGGCCCTGGGAATCGAACCCCAGGCCTCCCATATGGTAAATGGGAGCCTTATCAGTTGAGCCACATCCGCTTCCCTAGACATCTTGGTTTTATACTTTAAAAAATTCAATATATATACAAGTTTGAAAATTCAAAGGTTACAAAAAAAAGTCAGGCAAAAAGTAAAATCTTTCATCCTTAACACCTGTCCCTCTATCTAAAGTCAAAAGTATCTTTTCTTTCTTTTTTTTTAAACAAATAAATTTTATTGATACTTATTAATAAAGCATACAATCTATCCAAAGTGTACAATCAATGGCAATTGGTATAATCACATAGTTATATATTCATCAATCATTATTATAGTATTTTCATTATTCCAATAATAATAATAAACAAAAACTTATCACCTCTCAATCTCTCTAAGCTTCCCCTACCATACATTGCTGCTATTCTGTTTCTGTCTCTCTAGTTTATTTGTATTTTTTTTTTAAAAGATTTATATTATTTATTTATCTTTCCCCATCCCCTCGTTGTTTGCATTTGCTGTTTCTGTTCATCTTTGTTTCTTTAGGAGGCACGGGGAACCAAACCTGGGACCTCAGATGTGGGAGGGAGGCGCCTAATCACTTAAGCCACCTCCACTCCCTGCTTTGTTGTGTATATTATGTTTTTCCTCTTGTGTCTCTTGTTGCTTTAGCTCGCCAAGCCTGCCCGTTGCCATCTTGCTCGTCTTCCTTAGGAGGCACCGGAAACCTTTGCTCCCTGCTTTGTTGTGTCTCTCATTATGTTTTTCTTCATATGTCTCTTGTTGTGCCATCATCTTGTGTCAGCTTGCTGTGCCTGCCTGTCGCACCTGCTCACTATCTTCTTTAAGAGTCTGTACAACACAGAAGATCACCAGCGAACAGACACAGACAGCAAGCAGGGGGTGGGGGAGCTCATAGAACTGTACACCGAAAAAATTAAGTGAATTAAAAAAAAAGAGAGAGACTGTGCAAAGCATGGGACTGTATAACACAGGGAAGCCAGTGCTTAGATAATAGACTGTGCTTAATAGGACAAATATGAGAATGTTTTATGAGCCACATCCATCCCCCTAGGGTGTTAATAATTGATAGGGTTGGGGGGAAAAGGACACCAAATGTAAGATATGGGCTGTAGATAGTAGTAATATTTTGATGATGCTCTTTCATAGTTTGTAGCAAATGTTTCACAACAATGCAAGGTGTTGGTGGTGGGGAGATGTATAGGAATTTACATGCTTGTAAATTCACAACTTTTACTATACACTTATTATTTATGTATGTTCATCTGTGAATGATATACTTAAATAAAAGTTTATTTTAAAAAAAGACGAAAAAAAAAAAAAGAGAGGTGGGGGGGCTGAGGGCAGGATAGGCTCAGCCAGGTGAGGG
Source organism: Tolypeutes matacus (assembly GCA_026826555.1). Taxonomy (NCBI): domain Eukaryota; kingdom Metazoa; phylum Chordata; class Mammalia; order Cingulata; family Chlamyphoridae; genus Tolypeutes; species Tolypeutes matacus. Next base: position 6,787,914 of record JAKSZT010054478.1, read on the forward strand.
CAGCAGAGAGAGGCTGTGGCTAGAACTGGGGCATCTGGAAGAAAGCTGGTTGCCCTTAAGGGTAAGAGCTTGAGGATGCTCATAGCTGTGTAGGCAGCTGGGAGAGGGCCAGAATCAGAGCTGGTCTGTACTTTGAAAGGCACAATTTATGGAGGCAGCTTGCCAGGGATCAGTTGATGGGGCAGGTACACACTGAGCTAGCAGGGAAAAGGCCCATGAGTTTAGTAAAGAAGTCCAAAAGCAGGCTAGCAGACATGAAGAACATCTGTAGGCAGGGTGAAGGCATGGGTTCTCAGGTGAGGCCAAGTCCAGGGTAACAAGTGTACTCTAGACTCACATGGCACCAGTGTGGGTGGATGCTGTCGTGGGCTGGATGGGAACACCAGCTGTTCTGGACTGTGCCAACTTCCCTGAAGTTCACGTGGTGGTGTCTCCCTCCTGTCGGGCAGGTTCAGTTGAGGTGAGTGTTAGAAACTGACAAGATAGGCTGTGACGTGGAGGGTCAGGAGTTGGAGGAAACACTGTCATGAAGAGGCTGCAGCCTTCACTGCCCTGTCACTTGTGGCTCTGGAACTAGGGCAGCTGGAGTCCACAGGTAGAGGCAGCGGGGGGGGGGGGGGGCCCCACTGACTCATCTAGTGGTGGGAAGCTGAAAAGTACTGCTTTGTGTGTGTGCGTGTGTGTGTGTGTGAAAGACACCATGGATTGTAAGGTGCATCCCAATTTCAGAGATAGTAAAATGTGGGGGGAAAAAAGAAAAAGAGTCTTAGAATCGATGAAATACAAACTTCTTTTACTTGGTTCTTTTGGTAATCCTGAGAGACACAGGCAATATTGTGCCCATTTTACCAATGAGAAAGTTGAGACCCAGAGAGAATAGGTAACTTTCCCCAAATGTAAGGCTTCAGTCATCAGAAAATTATTTCTTTCGGAGCTTTTCCTGGGGGCAGTAAGTTTCCAAAATTTCCCTTTAGCAGGGATTTAGGATCAATAAGTGGGGTGAAAAGAGTTGGGGGTTCGCTTGTCTTGAAAGCTATTGATAGGTGCAAAAGTGGGTTCTTTCCTCCCCAAGCGTCTTTTTTATTTTTTTTATTTATTCATCCATCCCCCCCCTGCTGCCCGCGCTCGCCGGGTCAGCCAACCACGCCGCGCGGGCGGGCCTGCCCCCACCAGGAGGCCCCGGGAATCGAACCCAGGGCCCCCCACATGGTAAACGGGAGCCCCACTGATTGAGCCACAGCCGCCTCCCACTCCCCAAGCGTCTTTAAAGTCAATTCCTGAGACACTGGGGTTTCAAAGAAAGAAGGAGTTTTTACTGGTTGCACAAGCAATAGAGCACAGTGGCCTCCTGGCCCAAAACTGCCTCCTTGATCTGCAGAAACTCTAATATTTTATAACATCAGGGGGCTAATAAATAATTGGGGTGGAGGTGGACACAGGTGCCTTCATTAATAAACATCAAGAGGTCGAACAAGCTGGGGGTGGGCCCCAAATGAGAGGAATTACAAAGCTACAACCATTTTCAGAGATCAAGTTTCTGAGATAGGAAAGTACCGAGTAGAGGTCAGTCACCAGGTTTTCCATGTGGATATTAAACCGAGGAAGGTGGAGCAGTTACCTTCCCAATAGTAAGCACACAGGGTGAGCTCAGTGTAAATTACCATCCCCGTAGTAAGCACACAGAGGGAGAGGTTAAGTCTAGAGTGAGCTGGCTAGAGAGGGGGGGCGTCTAGCCAGCTTCAGTATTTTCAGGTATTAACCTTTCGCTATTTTATAATATAAAAGCATCTATATAATGATTTAGCAATCATAATTACTTGTTAATTTTCAACCCTCGCTTATACTATCTGGGAAAGATCATATGCTTACTTAGGTGGTTTGGGGGACTAATGGAGATTACAGGGGGATCCAACCCTCTCCTTAAACGATCCCCTTTGATGGCGAGAACAGCACAGCCAAGGCTTGTCTTGTCTGCAGGTATGATCCGTCTCCATCTCGACTTGCCTTGTCCTCTCCTGACACCTTCACTGCCCTGCCCGACACCCTCAGGCACTGCAGCTTCTCTGACACCATGGTGCGCCTCAGCTTTCCTGGAACCAGGTCTCAGATCCCTCTGATGCCTCTGAAGTACCGAGCGTGTGTGTGGACTCCACGCTCCAGCAGCCCTCCTGCCCAGCCGCTGGCACTCAGACGTGGCCGCTGGCCCCACCTCTGTCTCCTCTACAACAGAATCCAAAGCGTCTAAGCTGATGAGGCCAGGCCCCTTGAGCTCTGCTCAAGAGAAAAATGCCAGCTTCAGGCTCTTGTTCTCAACTCGCCTGTTGCAGACATTTTGTATGGAGATGGGGAAATCTGGGAGGAAACTGGGGCCCAATCAGGCCTCACCACCTGCTGCTTACGCTTCTTAAAGGTGAGCTGGAGAACCATCTCCAGGTACAAAGGAAATGTATCCAGCCTACGGAGGCTTGTTTTCAGCTAAGAACTTTCAGTCTCCTGTGGAAAGAATCCTAACAAATTGGCTTTTAGTAGGGGCTTGTAGTATCTTTATGGTTTTGAAAGCCAATGTAACATTCAAGGAAATTCAAGTAAAGAAAACCCTTCACCCCTAACCCTACCACCTCAGCTATTACACAGACACACAGTCACTCCTGCTACTTATTTATTTAGACATTCATCGAGCATCTACTTTGTGCCAGTACTGTATATGGAAAACAATCCTATCCCAGCTCCTAACAACCCCTGTTACCTTTCCTATGTATTTTTCTCTGTGTTTTCTACAGAAGAATCATCATATATTCTGCTTTTTACCTCTTAATATTATGCCATAAGTATTTTCGCATGTTGCTATCTACTCTTCATGCACAATAGCTTTTGTTGAAAGAACTTTCCAGCCTCGTGGCATTTTCCAGGTTTTCCCTGCCCCTGACTTCCTAAGCATTGCTGGAAAGGTGCCAAAATGATTGTGTGAGTTGAGATTTGTTCTAAGTGGTTCCTTGTGTCAGAAATTTCCTGGCTCCTTGCTTTGGGACCCCCTCCTTGCACCAGCTTGCATAGGTTCTCCTCCATGGGCCCCCATCAGAAAGGGATGGGTCTGGATTGCATCAGCTTTGCTCGTTTCTTCTTCCCTCTGCACCCCTCTCCTGCCCTCCTTCCCCACCTCTAATGCCCATTTCCTTTGTTATTCGGGTCACATAGTCCTGGGTTCAAAATCAGGCTCAGCCATCAGTAGAGTGACCATAAGCAAGTAACCTAACATCCCTGAACCTCTCAACTGTGGAAACCTGAGACGATGCACCTAAAGTGCAGAGCATAAGATAAGAGGGAGAGTACCCTCCTAAGAAGGATGTTAGGGGAGCCAGGCCATAGAATGGCCCACAGCATCCTTACATTCTCAAGTCTCTTCCTCTGGCAGATTTGAATCTGTAGCCTTTCTCTGTAGTAAACCATAACTCTGAGCATAACATTCAGTGAGTTCTGTGAGTCATTCTAGAATGACTTATGGAAGCTGAGGGTGATTTGGGGAAGACCCTGAGTTTGCACTTGGTATCAGAAGTGAGGGTGGGGAAGGGGATGTGGCTAAAGCAGCTGGGCTCCCGTCTACCACGTGGGAGGGCCTGGGCTCCATTCCCAGTGCCTCCTAAAGAAGACGCAATACAGTGAGCTGACACGAGGGCCTGGTGCGGTAAACTTACTCAACAAGATGATGCAGATGACACAACCAAGACACACAGCAAGGAAACACAACGAGAGACAAACAGGATGTAGAGGTGGCTCAAGTGATTAGGTACCGCCCTCCCACATGGGAGGCCCCAGGTTCCATTCCCAGTGCCTCCTAAAAAGAAGATGTCCAGACCCAGAGAGCAGACAGCGAGCATAAACAATGAGGAGGGGGAGAAATAAAAATAAATAAGTCTTTAAAAAAAAAAGTGAGGGTGGTCTTGTGTGGAGACTATGCCCTCTAAACTTTGCAGTTTTCAAATTATCAGGAAAACTGTATAATTGAAGAGGATCTTATTTTTTTCTTGAGTATATGGTAAAATTTCTAAACAATGGGAGAAAACTGACAAATTATCCAAAGGGAATATTTTCTAACTTTCTTTTTTTTTTTTTTTTTTTTTTTACCGGGAGGTCCCGGGTATCGAACCCGGGTCCCTCCATATGGGAGACGGATGCCCAACCATTTGAGCCACATCCGTCCCCCTCTAACTTTCTTTTGTTTCCAATTTTAATACAATAGTTTTCCTTGTTGTAAATTTACTTTTCATATATGAACAACAGCAGCAACAAACACCAGAGAACAGTCCTCCCAATTACAATAGGAAATCACAATTGGAAATGAGTGTTCATGGCAAAAAAATTTAGAAAACAGAAAAGTACAAAGAAAATCACCTGTAATTGCATCCATCAAAATAATCACTATCTGAAGTATCTTACCATGGATATACATTTTTTCCTTTGTGCAAATGAAATGGTATCACAAGCCATAAACTCTTTTTGAAGCTTCTTTTTTTTTTTTTTTTTTTTTTCCTTTTACTTTATCCATTTTAAACCCCCCCTTCCCCATTTGCTGTTTTGGGTCCATTCGCTGGGCAATTCTCTGTGTCTGTTTCCTGCCATCTCTTCTCATCCTCCTCCTCCAGTCTTCACCAGGATTCGATCCTGGAGACCTCCAATGTAGGAGAGAGGTGTTCTGCCACCTGCACCACCTCGGTTCCTGGTTTTCGGAGCTTTCGGAGCATCTTGTCTTGTCTCTCCCCTGCGTCTCTCTCCTGCGTCTCTCTCCTGTTACGTTATCATCCTGCTGCATGGCTCCCGGGGCCTGGCGGCTCACCGGCACACAGAGCCTGGCAGCCCATGCGCCTTCTATATATATATATTGTTTATTTTACCGGGAGGTCCCGGGGATTGAACCCAGGTTCCTCCATATGGCAGACGGATGCCCAACCATTTGAGCCACATCCGCCCCCCTGAAGCTTCTTTATTTCTACTTAATTTATTTTGTATATATAGGACACTATGTTAAAAAAATATTCTTATGCAACATGATTTTTAATAGTTGCTTAGAATTTCTTCTCATTATTCCTCTATGGTTAATTTGTTCACATTTTTGTGCTACTGTAAGTAACACTTTGCTGAATAGCTTGGGATCAAAACCACCCTTTGCAACATTGACTATAAAGTCCTCTGAGTTCCAAACACCTACTGATACCCATAATGGCAACCAGCATTTATGGAGCCTCAGTGCCCCAGGGGTTTATTCACTGTACATAGCTTCAAAGCAACCTGCAAGGTAAGTATTTTATCCCATTTTCCACATGTGGAAAATGAGTCTTAGAGCATCTAAGTGACTTCCCTAAAATCCCATAGTGACGAAGAACTGGGACTTGCAAAGAAGGGCTAGGACATCCCATAATGCCTTTCTGTTAACAAATGATCCCCTGGAACTCAACCTGGGTGCAGTTACCTCAGACACTTGCTCGCTCTCTCTGTCTGAGTTTCATCTTGTTTATAAAAAGACTTCAGTAATAGGATTAAGACCCATCCTATTTACAATGGTTCACACCCACAGGAGTGGGTTAGAATTAAGAACATGTTTTTCTTTAGGACACGTACAGCTTCAAACCATCACATCCCCTGGCTCTGGGTTACTCTTGACAAGTCACTCAACTCACCGCCCCTTGCTTGTTCCTAGAATTTTCAGAGTCTACATTTCTCAAATGGCTGTTGTGAATATAAAAGGAGAAAAAAGAGATGACATTAAAGCACTATTATACTGAAGTTTTATATAATCCTAAAAAAAATGAGATATTCATGAATGACTCTGTAACTTGAAAATGCAAAATAAATAGTTCCCCACATTTGACCTCTGATAAGGATTTGAATAGCCCCAACCCTCTCTGCTGTGGGCAGGGCCAATAGGTCATCTCTGCACATGCTTACTTGCAGGCTAGAATGAGCTAAAAAAACCTTATACTTAGAAGATACTTCCAGGGGGTCGGATGTGACTCAATTGGTTGGGCGTCCGTCTCCCATATGGAGGGACCCGGGTTCGATCCCTGGGACCTCCCAGTAAAAAAAAAAAAAAAAAAAAAAAAAGAAGATACTTCTGGGAAGATGGCGGACTAGTAAGACACGGGAATTTCTTCTCCAGAAAAATAGCTAGAGGACAGGCTGAAACAGCCCCGACAAAGATCTTCTAGGGTTTAGGACAGCAGGTGAAGACTGCACACCACCCAGAGGAGAGAGGGACAAAAGAGGGAAATTGCGACGACAGAACAGTGAGTTGGAAGTAGCAGCTTCTGCTGCTGCCAGCACCCTCTCCCACACTCTTCAGAATTCTCGGGCCTCTGGGCCTGCGACCACAGACAAAGGGGGTTCCAGGGATCTACCACTCCCGGAAATGGGAGAGAGAAGGACACAGCCTTAGGCTAACTCAGGTTCTGACCTGTAAATTTGGGCTGCGGAGCCCCACGGACCCTTCCACATGGTGGTTTGCCCTGGGAGCCTAGGAAGGACTGGAGAAATCCGACCCTCCCAACCTCCCTCTCTTCTAGCCTGGACTAATTGTTGAGGACTCCACAGGAGAGGGAGAGAGAGCTGGAGATGACCCTGCTTTTGACTCCCAGGTTTGGTCTGCCCTGTCCCGAGAGCCCTTCCAGGCTGGGTGGGGCTACACCATTGTTTGCCTTGGAGCCTGAAAGGGGCTAAAGATATACAAACCTCCTAATCTCCTCCTCTACTAACAGGGACTGATTGTTGAGAATTCAGAAGGGAGTGGAAATATTTCCTAGCTGGGAAAATGAGGGCGCTATGAGAGAAGACTGGAGAACTGTCTCAGAAAGTTTGAAATACAAGGCTCTTAGCCCCCAGACAGGAAGCTCTATCACATTGATCTGGTCTGTGTCACAACAAATACACTGCGACCAGGCATTGAAATGAGAGCTGCCAACAAGCGCCATCTCCCAGCAGATCAAGGAAGTGCACATAAGAAAATTAATGAGTAGGAGAGGCTTTTCCTGGCCTCCATAGCCTCCATGCCCAAGGCCCTAGGAAACGACTCTACAACTAATTACTGGGTCCAGTGCCCAGTTTTGAGCAACCAGCAGAACAATCCTAACAATCAAGGTTGAGCCAAAAATCAAAGAGCTGTGGTGACTCACAGCCTCCTGCCACTAAAACCCCATAAAAGAGAAAGAGATAGAGCATCTAAGTAAAATACAACCTAACCAGATGCCTAAGCACCAGCAAAAATTACGAGCCATACTAAGAAAATAGAAGACATGGCCCAAGAAAAGGAATACATCAAAGTCCCAGAAGAGATGCAGAATTTGAGAGAACTAATCAGTGAGATGAGCAGAAATTTCCAAAATCAAATTAAATGAGATGAAAGAGAATATAGTTAAAGAGATATATGACATCAAGAAGACATTGAGCGAATGCAAAGAAGAATTTGAAATCCTGAACAGAAAAGTAACCGAGTTCATGGGAATGAAAGACACAATAGGTGAAGTCGAAAATACATTTGAGGCATACAACAGCAGACTCGAAATGATAGAAGAAAGAATAAGTGATACCGAAGACAGAGCAGATAAAATCGAAGAGAGAAAAGACCAGAGAGAGAAAAGAATGGAAAAAATTGAGCAGGGGCTCAGAGAGTTGAATGACAACACAAAACGCAACAACATACATGTCATGGGAGTTCCAGAAGGGGAAGAGAAAGGAAAAGGGGCAGAAAGAGTATTTGAGGAAATAATAGCTGAAAATTTCCCAACTCTCACAAAAGAAATGAACTTACATGTCCAAGAAGCACACCGTACCCCAATGAGAATAAATCCAAATAGACCTATGCCAAGACACATATTATTCAGAATGTCAAATGTAAAAGATAAAGAGAAAATTCTCAGAGCAGCAAGAGAGAAGGAAACAATCACGTACAAAGGACGTCCAGTAAGACTTAGTGCAGATTTCTCTTCAGAAACCATGGAGGCGAGAAGACAGTGGTGTGATACAAATAGGAAACTGAAAGAGAAAAACTGCCAGCCAAGAATTCTTTATCCATCAAAACTGTCCTTCAAATATGACGGTGAGTATAAAGTATTCACAAACAAACAGAAACTAAAAGAGTTTGCAAAAAAGAATCCACCTTTGCAGGAAATATTAAAGGAAGCCTTAGAACCTGAAAGAAAAGACAGGAGAGAGAGGCTTGGAGGAGAGTATAGAAGAAAGAAAAGCAGAAAGGATAACCAAAAGAGTAAAAAGAGAGACAAAAACAAGATGACATATGAAAACCAAAGAATACAATGGTTGAAATAAATAGTGCATTTTCAGTAATATCATCGAATGTGAATGGATTAAATTCCCCAATCAAAAGATACAGGCTGACAGAAATGATAAAAAAACATGAGCCATCCATATGCTGTTTACAAGAAACTCACCTCAGACTCAGGGATACAAACTGGCTGAAAGTAAAAGGTTGGAAAAAGATATTCCATGCGAATAGTAAACAGAAAAGAGCAGGGGTAGCTATACTAATATCAGACAAAACAGACTTCAAATGCAAAAAGGTGATAAGAGATGCGGAAGGCCATTATATATTAATAAAAGGGACGATCCTCCAGGAAGATATAACAGTCATAAATATCTACACACCCAACCAGGGTGCCCCAAAATATATGAGCCAAACTCTGGCAAAACTGAAGGGAGAAATGGACATTTCTACAATAATCGTTGGAGACTTCAACACCCCTCTCACATCATTAGATAGAACAACTAGACAGAAGATCAACAAGGAAACAGAGAACTTGAACAATATGATAAACAAGTTAGACCTAACAGACATATACAGAACACTGCATCCAAACTCAGCAGGTTATACATTCTTCTCAAGTGCCCATGGATCTTTCTCCAGGATAGACCACATGTTAGGTCACAATACAGCTCTCAATAAATATAAAAAGATTGAAATTATACAAAGCACCTTCTTAAATCATAATGGAATGAAACTAGAAATCAATAACAGATAGTAAAAAA